>CM052542.1:155878220-155895870 GCA_028533065.1 Trachops cirrhosus | reverse complement strand
GTCCCTGAGCGTGACCCGGGTGCCCCCGGGCGGTCTCTTTGCGCTGCCGGCCAGGGTCGGGCCCCTGTGGATCTCGCGAAAACTTATCTGAGTTCTGAATCCGAGGAGAGGGTGTGGGTGGGAGTCGGTGTCGCCCCCGACTTATTAAAAATAGGAGCTGAGCACACTCAGTTTCGCACGGCCGTTCGAGAGCCGACTTTGGAAAGGTCTCTCTGCCTTCAGAACTCACGTCACCATGCCTCGTGCTCCCGTGCCCGGGCGGACTCGTCCCAAAAGCGAGACGCGGGCAGCCTAGGCTTCTCCCTGAGTTTACTGGGAGTGGCCGGGCTCTCGAGCCTGCTGGAGCACGACCTTAGTGCTTTCTTGCTTGTGTTGCTGTGCAGGTGGGGAGGTCAGCCGTGGCGTTTGGTGCCCCTTCTCCGGGCGCTCGGTCCCTCCCTCCCCTGTCGGCTTCCCACGTTCCCGCAGCACCGGGACCCCCGTGGCACCGAGCTTCTCCAACCTGACCCTCTGGGTGCCCGTGGGGCCCGATGTTAGTTACTCGTTGCTGGAAGTGAACTACCGCACGACTTAGTGACTTAACAGCCGTTTTTACTAGTTCCCATGATTCTCTGCTCCGCAAACGTGGACCAGGCCCGGTGGGGACAGGTCTCTCTGCTTCAGCGTCCATGGTGGCTTTCTCATGGCACCTCCCTTGACGCTGGAATGGCCTGAGGCCGGGGCTGCGGAGGGACCACCCGGACTCACGTCCTGGTGCCCCAGCTGCCAGCCGCTCTCTCCGTCGCCCGCCTGCTCATCAACAAACCCCCTCAGCACACGGCGGCTGAAATCGGCAAAGGACACGGCACGGTTTCTGGGTCGGCCACTCAGGAGCGCTCACCCGTGGGCCTGGCGCGGTCTGGGTGTCGGCCCGGCCGGCATCCGAGGGTTCCCCCGGGGCTGGCGGCTGGAGGCCTCCCCGCCTCACCAGGGCGCCTCTCCGCCGGCCGCTGGTGTGCCCTCACACGTGGCCATGGCCTCCTCCCTGGTGACGTGGTGAGTTTAGGACCGGTGTGCGAAGTCACACACTGTGACTGCCGCCTCATCCTGTGGGTCAGAAACGAGCCACGCTGTGCAGCCCTCGCTCGGAGGGAGGGAATCGGCGCTGGCCTTTGGCAGTGATGTCGAAGAATCTGAAGACAAACTTCAAATGAGCACAGCGGCCCCCTGCAGCCACAGGGCTGCACCCTGTCCCCAGGCCTCTGCAGAGGGAGAGCAGGACTCCCGCTGTGGGGCCCACCAGTGGCCGTCCCGGGGTCGTGTTTGCTGGGTCATCCCAATTCCGTCCTTGTTGGCACTGCTTTCTAAGGATCAAACTCAGCCTGGTCTCTGAGCCTTGTGCTAGCTCCTTAGGCAGAAAGGGTGGTTTGCAAAGTCAGCACATGGCAGAGACGGGGAAGGGGAGAAAAGACACACCCGAAAAACCAGGTGCACAGGAAGGGTGGGCCCGGGCCCCAGAGGTGTCCCCCGCCCCGTCGCACTGGGCGTGGCTCAGCGCAGCTGGAACCCAGGGGTGCGCCCGGCGATCAGACCGGCAAGGTGCCGGGGCAGCCAGTGGGGCAGCGGTGGGCTGGCACCCAGGCATGCAGGGCCGCCGGCACTGAGAAGGGACCCCCAAGTGCTCTCCTCCACGGTGGCTCTCGAAGAGGGTGCCGCGGGACAGTTGGTTGGCATATGTGTACAAATGTGGATTACTTTTAAAATATTTTCCTGTGTCATTTGGATCCCTGTGCCCTTTTCCCAGAGCCCTCAGCAATTAGAACATGCCTCCCCCCAGAGCTGGGCACGGTGCAGACTCTGCCCTGAGCACCTGGGGGGCAAACCCAGGCTCCTCCTGGCCCCCCCACCTCCCTACTTTAGCCTCCTGGCTGGCTGGCCCTGGGGCTGCTGTCCAGGGTCACCACGCTATGGGAACCAGAGAGGGAGAAAGCCAGCACTTCCTGCGTCCGAGTGGCTGTGGCCACCGCACCCAGCCTGTCGACTGGGTGTGGTTATTAATAGCAGTCTCTGCGCTCTTAGACGTGTCCTGGTTTGGATGATAAATCGTAGGGCCGCCCGTCCAGCCGCCTGACACTGTTGCCCGGTGAGCCTTTTTCCTTTGTAGCTTTTCCTTACGTAACAAAGTAACAAGAAGAAACAGCGAGACGCTCGGGGTCTTATGTAAACTCGGCACTACGAGTGCCGTCCGCCAGGCCGCCTTTCCCTCCGCATCCGAACGCAGACCGGGCACATGCCGCTTTTCGAAAGCTGTGCCCTGGGGAGCTGCTGCAGAGTGTTTCAGGTTTGCAGAACAGCTGTGCAGGCACCACGGGCGCCCTCCTATGTCCCTGCCCTGGCCCCCCCCCCGGCTGTTCCCGCCCTGCGGGGGTCTGGTGCGCTGGTCGTGACTAGTGGGCCGGCACCGACACCCTGTTGTGTCAGCCAGGGAAGCGGCGGACAGAACAACAGCGAGTGTGTGGATAACGAGGGTGACTGACAGGTAGACAGAGGGACGGGTTCCGGGAATCCGCTCACGTGGTGCTGGGGAGGCCCCAGCTCCCCAGCAGGGCAGGGACAGGGGTGAACTCCCCCTCCCTCCCTCCCTCCCGTCCGGGTCTGGGCGTCTCAGTCCTCGGTGACCCCCCCTGTCCACACCCTGTTGCTGAGGGGCCCCTGCCCATGTGTGGGTCCTCCCCGCAGCCAGGGGCAGGGCCCCCGAGTGTCTGGCCTGAGCCGTGTTTGTGGCCTCGGCCGGGGCACGGACGCCTGCCACTGTGTCCCTGGGTGCAGACTCAACGAGACGGGCACCTCTGTGCACCGGGGAGCACACGGCGCCGTGCGGAACAGCGGGCGCGGGAACCTGAGCACAGGCCCGCCAGCGCGGCACTCGCGATGCCCCTGTGCACGGAGAGGCCTCCGGGAGGCCAGTGCGGCACAGAGACACCGTCTGTCACCCAGTGGGAGGGGCTCTGGGGTGCTGGGGGCTTAGGTCTCCTGATCTGCTGCTGAGTCCTGGGCGTGACCACTTCATGCCAGTTAATGGAGCTGAATGCTTGTCCCGGGGCGTGTCTGTCTGTCCGTTGTGTGTGTGTTGCGTGTCCGATGTGCACTAACCAAAAGCTTCGCTCCGCGCAGCTCGGCGCCCGTGCCCGGAGGCGAGGGTGGCGTGGGCCTGGTTCTGGGAACCGCAGGTCCCAGGGCGAGACTTGGCTCCAGCCCCCAAGTTTCCAAGTTCCCCTCGTGCCCTGGTTCCCGCTTCCTGTGCCGGAGTGACCTCCGCCTGTGACGCCTGCTTCCCCTGACGCCCGTGTCACCTCCAGGCCCAGAACCCTGACCTCCAGGGAGTGTCCCCAGACCCAGGCCAGGGGCCTACCCTGTGCCGTCCCAGCCTGGACCCCCGCCCCCATCCGTAGGGCGTGGGCTCTCTCTGTCCTGGTGGCCCCGGGAGGCCCCCCCAGCGGCTCAGAGGACGCAGAGCTGTCCGAGGTGCCGGCCTGCGTGGCAGCACGGCGGCCCCAAGCCCGGGCCCCGGGCCCAGCTGTGAGCTCCGTGAGGTGCAAAGCCACGTTTCAGAGCGTTGATGCCTCATCCCCCAGTCCCGAGGGTGGGCGGCGAACCATGGGTCTGTGTGCCCCCAGGGGGCGGGGTGGGGGAGCCTTGTGCAGCCGCTCGGAGGGCGTGGAGCCGGGCAGCAGCCGCGTTTTCCGTCAACCGGCCGCACCTGAAGCCGAGCTCCGATCCCTCCCCCCTCAGCGGCCACACTGCTTAGGCCCCTTTGTCCTGCTGTGTCCGGTCCTTCCGCACCCGGGCCTGGGTTTGTGCCCACGGCCCCAAGCTCTGTGGGCCCCTTCCTCCGGGCTGGGTCTAATGCCCTGTGCCCAGCACTCCTCGCTCCTGACCCGGGCAGACTGGACACTGTGGACTCTGCCCCGTCCCCGTCTTCCCGTGGCCCAGAGGACGCCCACTGCCCCGATGCCCCGCCCCCGCCTCCTGTCGCTGGAGCACCGCGGCCCCCTCCTCCCGCTACACTCACGCATCGGCGATCTCGGGCTTCGAACGCCGTCCACACGCCGATGATGACTCCCTGTTTGAACCTCCAGCCGGGACCTGCCCCCCACACTCCAGACCTTTCCGTCCTGCCTCAGACGTCCCACCACCTCTCGTGTGTCTCACAGATGTTTCAAATCCAGCACGTTCAACAGCAAGTTCTGACCCGCCCCCGGCCCCCGCTCTGGCCTGAGAGTGGCCCAGGCCGTCCACAGCTGTCGGCCGGGCAGTCACGCCACGCCGCTCCGCCCCAGAGGCCCGAGGGGCCGCCTGCCAAGCACGTGGGCGGCCGGGCGGTGCGATGGTTTGACGAGAGCGCTGCCCACGAGGCCTCCATAAAGCCCACGTTAGCATTGTGGCCCCGGCCCTCGCCCGCTTGGCTTCTCCCAGTGGGGGCTCTGATGTGACGTGGGAAGGGGTGCGGTTTGTGGGTGCTGATGTCCTTCCTCCCGCTTCTGCCGCTGAAGGGCCAGCTGGGGTGACAGCGGCCGGCCAGCCCTCGGAGAGAGGCCTCGGGGGGCCTGACGCCCTTCGGACGGGTCAGGGCTGCAGGGCCCAGCCTGGGGCTGCGTCCGTGGGCTCCGGAGGTGCTGCCCCGCCCACGGTGTTCTCCGTCAGGTGGCAGAGGCCGTGGCTTTGGGGGACCAGGCTCAGGGCCACCCCACCTCTCCAGGCGACTGGAGCCTGCGGCCTTTGGGCGGCCGGACCCCAGCCTCTGTCCGTCCTCGCCGACGGTCCCGCCTTCTGTGGTGGGCGAGCATCTGCTCCAGGCTGTGGGAGCAGTGAGTGCAGGCCCGACGCTCGGGGGAACCGTCCGGGAGAGCTGGGCTGCAGGGGTGGAGGGTGGGGTGGGAGGGCCAGGCGCGGCCGGGGAGTTGGAGGAGGCGCAGAGGCGGCCGCACCTCCTTCAGGTGAACGTGACGGATGCGTCTCAGCAGCTGCAGGCGCCGCTGCCCGGAAGCCTCTCCCCAACTCAGTTTGGAAACTCGTATGTGGGCTGGTTATGAAACGCGTGTCAGACCAGAGCCCGGAAGCCGGCTGACAAGGGGTGGGTGCCCTGCATCCAGGGCGGGCGGCCGCCTCCACGGAGGGTCCCGGTGCCTCCTGGGGACCTCGGCTGGACCTCCGCAGGCTGAGTGGGCAGCTGGGCTGGAGATCGGGGCACCAGCCCCCCCGACCCGGGCTGGCCCCGCACTGTTGGCATCGGGCAGGTGGGGCGCTCTGAGTAGTGGGCCGGCCTTGCACTGTGGGGTGTTAGCAGCATCCCTGGCCTCTGTGCACAGATGCTGGTGGCCCACGTCTGCGCTGGTGGCAGTCAATCCTGCCTCAGACACTGCCACAGGTCTCCACTGCGCTAAGCTGTGAGAACAGCCCCCAGCAGGGAGGTGCCATCGGGCCGAGGCTGATGGTGGGGGGTCCGGGTTGATTTCGATCGTCTCCAGGAGGCCCCACCCCTGGCACCAGGCTTCCCGGGGCCAGAATGTGCCGGAGCCCGATGGTCCGGGCGGGGCCTCCGCTGGCCTGGCCGACGGGACCAAAGAGGCGCCGAGAGGCACAGCCCCAGTGAGCCTCAGAGCCGGGCCCGGGCCAGGCCCCACAGGCCGGTTTCACCAACACCAGAGCCTGCTGGGGGGCTCCGGGTGGGCCGCCCTGACGCCATCTCAGCCGTCCTGGGGGCTGTGGGTTTGCATGAGTGTGCGTGCGAGCACAAGTGTGTGCGTACAAGCATGTGCACTACCCTGTGTGGACCTGAGCACAGTGCGTGGACGTGTGTCTGTGAGCAGAGCAGGGCGCAGTGTGTGCGGGTGTGCACGTGTGAGTGAGTGTGTGCACAGGCTGTGGGCAGGTGCAGTTATGCACGTGTGTGAGTGCGTGAGTGCGCAATCGCATGGATGTGTTTGTGAGTGTGTGTGACTGTGATGCGGGCATGCATGTATTTGCATATGTGAGATGTGTTTGTATGACTGGCATGTGTGAGACATGGTGTTTGCATGTTTTTGCGTGTGCACCTGAGCACGGGGAGAGAAGTAGCAGCTGAGAGCCGGCCCTCAGTCCAGTGAGGGCTGGTCCTAGACTGTCCGTGGGCTGCCCTGTCTGTCCACTCCACGTGGACCGCTTTGCCCATGGAGGTGCGAGGGGCTGTGGTGGCCCTGCCTGCTGCCCCTGGTGGCTCTCTCTGCCTCTGAGAAGTAGCTGGCATTGTGGTGGCCGGGTGTTTGGGGGAGGCAAGGCTGACCATAGGTACTGTCCACCTGTGGGCTCGGCCTCCTGTCCCCTTCTCTGTTGGGATGACAGGGAGGTGGACTGCCCACCTCCTGCTACCAGCTTCTGGCTCATTGGGACGGGAGGTTAGGAATGGCCATCCTGTGAGCTCGGCAGACCGGGGCCGTGTGGCTGTGTCCCGCTGTCTGCTGCATGGTTGGTGCCGAGGGCTGGGAGGTGAGGTTTGATGAGCTTGCCTTGTCACGCTCCTGAGCCCCCGAAGGCAGGGCGACGGGCAGCGCCCTGTGCCGAGGGCTCCTGGCCTTGGGCAGCGGAGCCCCTGCCCTCTTGCTGGGGGCGGATCTTCCGCCGAAGTGCAGTCTTGGAGCGAGAGCATCGTGAGCTGAGAAAGTGGAGGGGACAGGGCCACCCGGAGCTGGGCGGTCCTGGCTTTGGACCCACGTGGGCGTGTCCAGTGGACTCTCGGGAAACTGTAACAAAATGAACTCTGATTCCTTTTAATTAAAGAGAAACGCAGTGCCCCAGAGAAGACACATTTGCTCATCCTCCGACCGCGTTAATTGAAAGGTTCAGAAAGTCTCCGTTAATTGCCACTTCATCTCCGGCGGTTCTTCGGCTCCGAGTGCGGGCACTCGGCTGGTTCCCGCTCCTCGGCGCTCAGACAGCGCCCAGCGGAGGACGGACACCGCGGGGCGAGGCGAGAGCAGCGGGTCGGAGGGCTGCGCCTCTGCCCGCTGGGCCCTGGGTGCGGGGCCGCGCGCCTGCTCCGGGAAACCCCTGCGGCCGGCTCGCGGGGCTCCGGGGAGAGAGCCGGGAGGGCGAGGCCGCCCTGGCCTCCCCAGGGCCCTGTCTGAGCTGAGCACGCAGCACAAGCTGTGGGACCGGGTGGAGCGGCTGGGAAGAGAGAGCGGACGGCCCGTGTGAGAAGGTGGGGCTCCGCAGTCCAAGGCCCGGAGCAGAAAGAGTTCATTTTAGAGATCGGCTTCACTGACGTGGAACTGACATCACACGAAGTCCCTCGACTTTAAGGGTGTGGTGCGATGGGTCCCGACGGACGGGTCAGTCCTGAGACCCCGCTGCAGTCCAAGGGGGCCGGCCCTCACGCCCTCCCAGTTCTCGGCGGTGCCCTTGGAAAAGGAGTTTTTAGTTTGATGAAGCCCAGTCTTCATCAGTTTCTTCCTTATGCTGGTCCTCGTTGCGTTTTCTATGGGAAAAATCGGCCCAACTCATCGTGGTCACGAAGATTTTCTCCTTCGCTGGCTTGTGGAGTTTTTATGGTCTCAGATGTTAACTTCTGTTTCTGTTCCATTTCGCGTTGATTTTGGTTTTGATTTGAAGTACGGACCCCGGTGTGTTTTCTCTCTCTCTCTCTCTCTCTCTCTAATTCTCTTTCTTTGTCTCTCTTTCCGTCTTCCTCCTTCCCCCTCGCCTGCCCTCCCCCTCCTGCCCGTGTGTCTGTCCATGTGGCCCAGCACTGCATGCTGAAGGGACTGTCCTTCCCACGGAAGCTCCCCGGCACCTTTCTTGAAAGTCAGCTGCACCCATAACCGCGGGTCCCTTTCTGGGCCCTGTTCTGTCTCGTTGCCCTGTGTCCCTCTCACACCGCGCCGCCCCGGACACCTTGTTGGCCGCAGCTTCTCGGCGAGTCCTGAAGGCAGGTGTGTGCACCCTCCGACCTGGCGTTCCTCCCGAACTGTCTGGACTGTGCCGGACTCGCTGCCTTTGCACGTGTGGATAGAATCGGTGTGTCCGTTCCCAGGAGTGGCGGGCTGAGGTGTCGACGGGGACTCACTGACCGACTCGGAGAGAAGGGACCGTGTTGCCCCATCCGTGAGCTGGGCGGGTCGTGGGCCTGCAGCTCCGCCCCACCACGGGGTCTTCCCTTCCTGGTGTGCGCGGAGCTGGTGCCGCTGCGGCTGCTTCAAAGTCACCGGTGGTTGGGATCGCGTCCCACGCTGCCTCCGTGTCAGTGGAGGTGATCCGGTGACTCTCCGTTGTCCGGCTAGGGCGGCCAATGGCGCCGGCCGACTCGGCGGCGAGCAGTGGCCTGGCATCGCCGAACGCGACTGCCTACCGTTTCATCAGCGGCCTTACCCCCGGGCCCGGGCGGGGACGCTGCTCCGGGTCCCCCGTTCTCCTGCGTCTGAGTCTAGTTTTGGTTTGGGGCTCACGCGTAACGGGTGGCGGCGTCTGCCCCTCCTGTTCCCGAGAGCCCCCGTGAAGCCGCTGTCGCTTCTACCCGAGGCGTCGGCGGGAACCCCCGGGGGAGGCCATCACAGCCTGGACTCTGGGCCACGGTTTCAACGCCCATCCGGTTTCCCGGAGAGCCACGCGGCCGCCGGGTTCCCCCGCTCTCCTGTCTGCTCGGCCACTCGTCTTTCTCAGGACGGGGTCCGTCCCATCCGTCTCGGCCGTTGGCACGAAGCCCGCGTTGCGCCCCTTCGTGGGGTCGCGTCCTCTCCTTTCCTCGTCTGGGCCGGTCTGCTCTTCTCTCCCTCCTGTCCGGTCTCACCGCCCGCGTCCCGGCTGCTCCCGGCTGCCTTGGCGTTTACTCCGAGGGGGCCTCTGATGACTTCCGCCTCTCACCCGAATGCAGCGCCCCCTTCACCCTGGCGACCACACTCCCTGCCCGGAAGTCCGTGGGACATTAATCCGGACTCCTCTTTCTCCCAGTTCGCATTGGCGGGACACGCGTGTTTTCACGCTATCTGTGTCTTCGAATGTGAAGCAGCTGTGTCATGAATGCCACGGAGTTGACTCGTACTTTTTTTTAAAGATTGTATTTATTTATTTTTAGACAGAGGGGAAGGGAGGGAGAAAGAGAGGGAGAGAAACATCAGTGTGTGGTTGCCTCTTGTACGCCCCCTACTGGGGACCTGGCCCACAACCCAGGCAAGTGCCCTAGGCTGGGGATTGAACCGGCGACCCTTTGGTTTGCAGGCCGGCTCTCAATCCACTGAGCCATGCCAGCCAGGGCCTGAGTCTCACTTTTTAAAGTGCAGCCTGGAAATGCCTGCTTTTTAGTTGGATGGTTAATCCATTTACTTGAGTGGAAGCGTCGGTGTGTTTGAGTCTGCGATCTTGCTGTTGTTCCTGTTTCCCATCTGTTGTTCCCCATCCATCTCCCCCTGTCCAGACGTGATGTCCCGGGGCGGCGGTGCCTTGCTCCCGTCCGCCCAGCACCGCAGGTCCCGGCTGCGGCCCTCCTGCTGCTCACCTGCGTGGAGAAGGCCGGTGGGGTCAGCGTGGTGTCTGCTCGGGCCGGCCTTGCGGCCCGGGGCTGCCGCTTCCCTCCTGCTCCACTGTGAGCGGCCCCCTCCTGACCTGCTCCCACCGCGGCCCCGGGTGGCAGGTGTGTGGCCTGGAGTTCGCGGGCCTGTTTGGTCCCAGGCTCCTTACCGCCCCGTCCCTGCGACTACCACATGCTTCCTTACAGTCGGCCGGCAGGGCCACCCCCAAGGCCTCGGCAGCAAGTCCCGGAACTTGGGGAGCCTAACAAGGAAGGACCCCTGCTCTGCAGCCACACAGGCAGGGGTGCTGCTGGCCTAGTCCTCCTGTCCTGGCTGCCCCACCACCTCTGAGCCCCCTTCTCCTTCGGGACCCCAGGACTTCAGCTGGGCGGGGCCTGCTGGGAAGGAGCCGTCTGGGGTGGGCTCCCCAGCAGAGTGTGGGGAGAGTGGGAGCCATCCGGGACCGTGGGGGTGGGGGTGGGCAGTGGCAGGACCTCGCAGCCCCTGCACAGCCAGGCTGCCGCCATGTCACCTCGGCCCCTCCCTGCGTCCCGGCCATCTCCATGGCAGCCCCCTGAGCCCCCTTCTCCCCTCCGGTGGCTCCCAGCTCCTGGGAGCAGCTGTGTGCCCGGGAAGCTGCTCAGAGAGAGGAGGAGCACGGGCTGTTTGGAGGCTGGTGGTCCCGGAGCCCTGGGAGGGTGACTCCGGAGCCTTTTCTGCGCCTGCCCCCGGCTCTCCGGCTCTGCCTGGGCTCCTGCGGCCAGGGAGGGGTCCCGAGAGTCTGCTCTTCTCTGGAGCGCCGCGGTGGGCGGTTCTGCGAAGCCCAGAGGGAGTGGGTCGTGGGGGCCTCTGAAGCAGCCCCAGCTCCTCCTGAGCTCGGTGGGCGAGGGCTGGGTGGTCAGGGCCTCCTGGCCGCCCACGGGGAGCCGCCCTGCGGGCAGGTGTGGGAAGGAGGGCTGAGGCGCGGAGCATGGGTCTCCCCTTCACGGGGTGGGGGTGGGGGGGCGGAGGGTGGGGGCGGGAAGCTCCTCCTGGCGATGCGAGTGGGGTGGGCGTGTCCCCTCCAGCCCCCCACGCTCAGAGCCCCTGCGGCCTGCGGAAGCTGAGGTGCCCCGGTCCCAACCCCTCAGTTTCTCCCTGGGTCAGTCGCCGGCCGGGGGGTCTCTGCTCCCTGAGCCCGTTCTGAAGGGCTGCCCAGCCTGGGGGAAGCTTCCGCTCTCGGAGGCCCGTGGCCGACACGAACCGTCTCCCCGGCTGCCGCCGAGGGGAGCTCCTGCGGCTGCGGCGTCACCTCCTCGGAGCCGTTTTCTCAGCCACGTTTGCGTTTCCTGGCCGGCGGTTCCAGCCCGGGTTCCAGAACCACACCCCGGGGCTCCGCGAGGACGTTTGCTCTGGTTTTGAAAAAGCGGTTCCTATCCAGCTGGAGAGACGTCGGTCCAGCCCCTTCAGACCAGAGCCGGCAAGCCAGGTGTCTTTCTCTCGGGGTGGGGTCGGGGGGGGCGGGGATCCGAGGGGGGGGCACAGCGGGGCCGGCTGTGTTTGCGTCTGATAAGCAGAGACTCGTAAAGAAGAAGACAGGAGAGAGCCCGCACTCTCACGCCGGGCAGCCCCGCTGGAGTAAAGAGGGGACCCGCGTGCGAGGCCCCAACCTTCGCGCAGGCTGGCGGACGGTGAGGGCCCGCCTCCCGCGTGCCCGAGTCCACCCGGGCCCCACGTGCGGCCCCCGTGACCAGGGCATCCCACCTGTGCGAACCTCACGTTGCCTCCTCGGGCCATTCTCCTGGTGGCACGGGAAGCCCCCTGGCGTTTACCGTCTACACGGTTTTCCGCGTCACATCCGCCACGGGGCCGTGTGACCCGCCCCTGGCGCACGCACCTGGCTTGTCTGGGGGCTGTGAGGCTGTGAGCGTCGCCAGGTGCTGATCTTGAGGAGTTTTTGCGGGGGGGGGGGGCTCACAGCATCAGCAGCATCACCCAGAGCGTGGGGCCCCGGGCCGCGTCTGCGCGCTCCCAGGCTGGCCGGTGTGCGCCGCACAGCACCTCCCCTCTGGGTGCAGCCAGGCCTCTCCCTGGCGCCCCCTTGTGGCGAGGACCGACGTTCGCACGCTGGGCGGGAGGCGACCCCGGTCAGGCCGCTGCCTTTTCTGCTGGGCTGGTTTCTCTCTGATTCGTGTAGGTGTCTTGTAATTAAAGGGAATTTACCCTCATGTGTCACATTTATTGCAAATACCTTTACCCCGTTGGTAGTATTTTTTTTTAATTTACATTTTTTCTCTAGGCGAAAGTCTTACAATTTTTATTGACAGAATCCACCCGCCTGATGGAGCCTTTCCTTCGTGGCCCCTGGGGTGTGTTTCCCGCTCAGAAAGGCCTCGCTCTTTCCAGAGCTGCCAATGCATTCACCCTCATCCATTTCTCCGTAGAACTCACGGGCTCAGTGTGTGCGAGGCCAACCGGCCACTCAGCTCTCTGTGACACCCCCTCGGCCCCCCAGCGGAGGCCGGCTGGGTCTCCAGGCTCCGAGGCTTCCTCAGAGGGAGAAACTGCTCCGGCCGCAGGGGAGGCGGGACCCCAGGTTCCCGAGGGGCCAGAGGCCTGTGTGTGGTCCCAGCAGGACCCGCCCGGCCTCCACCCGCAAGGAAGCGGTGTTGGGCCCCTCGGGCGGTCCTGCATCCTGGCCGAGGCCCCCATCCCGCAAACTGCAGCACCTCCCCAGGGAGGCAGCGTGTAGCCCTGCTCTGTCCTTCCGGCTCCTGTTTTTGGGAACATAGGAGAACGGAAGCCTTAGGCCCCCCTCCAGATAATGCCTGTCCTTAATTCTACCCACTTGGGCCTGAAGGAGGCCCGCCCCTTTCCAGGATGGCTGCTCAGCCTGCCCAGCTACATCTCGCTGTGCCGTTCCCCTGGAGACCAGGGGTTTGCTCCGCACTGTGGGGATAGGAAGGGGAGGGGCAGGCCTGGGTTGCCCGGGAAACCAGCCGGGGAGCAGCAGCTCTGTGTCACTCTGTGAGTGGTGTTCTCAGGGAGCTGGCGCGACTCCATCTAAACGCCTGGGAGCCAGCGCAGGGTGAAGGCCCCGGGCTGGGCCGGGCGACTCCCGGGAGGGGGAGGGTGCAGGCTCGTGGGCGCCGACTCAAACCGGCCCCCAAAGAAAGGCTCGGCTTTTCGCATCTCGTGACTCTCCTTAAAAACCTCCTTTTTAAATCCTTCCCTGAACGTTTTTCCTGCTCTTTGTTGCTGTTTCCTAGCAGAGTGTCTGCCTTCTAATTTTTGTGAACTGGAGAAATCGGCGACCAGAACACTGTTCACCAGAGACGCTGTCCCGACAGGGAGCTAGCTGGCCAGGCTGCAGGCTGGTGCCGGGCTCTGCCTGCCCTCCAGCCCCCTGGGCCCCTTCCCCGGCTGCTGCAGCCCCAGGGAGGCTGGGGCGCGCTGCCTCCAGTCCTGAAGGCTGGGATTCCCCAGGCTCTCTCTCCACAGAGGATGCAACAACGTTGCTTCCTCGCAAGGTCCCGGGGCAGGAGGGGAGACTGCTCGGAGGCTGGCGGTCCCTCATGAAAGGGCCCTGTTGTGTTAGGGGCTGGGCCTCGGGGCGTGAGGCCCGTGGGCTGATTCCTTAGGGTCCCCGTCGTGGCAGTCACCTCTGATTTTCCCTCCTCTGAGGTGCAGTTGGTGTCCTCCCGAGACTCAGGCCTGGCCAGGCTCCTGGGGGGAGGTCCCAGCCTGCAGGGGACTGGGGGTGTCTGGGGCCCTCCCTGGTCCAGTGAGCGCTTTCCCAGACAGGCCAGTGCCGGAGGGACAGAGGCCTGCACACTCGCAAGCTCCTGCCCAGAAAGGCGCAGGGGCCAGCCAGCTGTGAGCTGGCGTCACCAGGGCCCGAAGCCTCGGGGAAGTGTCAGCTGGAGGTGTGGCCCCCAGCCTGCAAAGCCAGCCACCAGGCGATTTATTAGCCTTTAAATATCGACTTCCCATGAAAACGTGCGAGTCTCTCTCCAAAGAACAGGCGGGAAGTGAGGCCCCGTGCGCACCGTGGGGCAGAAGTCGGCACAGCGCCTTGTCTGCAGCAGTGCTGCCCGGTTCTGTTTGCCTGACGCCGCCCCACCGACCGCACCGGCGGGCAGCTGCTCCCCGGGCAGGCAGAGCCCTCGCCCCGTGGACCCTCCCCTGGCCTGGGACACTGGAGCCAGGGGAGCTGTCCCCTCCCCCGAGTCCCGGCTTCAGAGAACCCAGGGGCAGAGCTGGCCGGCCGTGCTGGGGCGTGGGCCGCCCTGGGGCTGTGGGGTCTCAGCCCAGTGGGCAGAGCCGGGCCTCCAACCTCTGCTGCCCTCCGGCCACTGGGAGCGGCCTGGCCGTGTTCCACCGGACGAGCCCTCGGGTTTGAGAGGGACGCCGCTCTGGCCGTGGGCCTGGATTCCAGCCCAGACACGCACTGCGTCTCGCAGACCCTGGGGCTCATTCCGTGTTCTCAGCGCCTCACAGTCTCAGCAGTGAAGGCTCCGAGGCCTCATCCCCGAGGACTTCATCAGGAGTCCTCCTGGTGGGGCGGCCCCATTGGCCTGGAGCCGGGTGGGTGCGGGGGTGGCATTTGCCATCCGCCCTTCCCTCGTCTCTCATTCGCTGCTCACTTCCTCCCAAGCCTGCACTGGGCGTGGGGAACGGGCTTGGGGCTGCGGGGGGACTTCACGGCACCCCCAGCTGACACGGCAGTCCCCCCAGCCCGGGTGCGCCAGGCCCTCACAGCGCCTTTCGGGACACAGAGCCTCCTTCCCGGTGGGAGGCTGCGCTGTGGGGAGGCGCTCTGTGGTCACAACAGGTGTCCCGTCGAGGCGTTTGGAAGCGGGAAGGCTGAGCACACAGCGACGGGTCTCGGTGGCTTCGGTGAATACTCGGGACACCAGTGATGGTGAGCGGCCGGGCACACTGGCCCCAGCTGCACCACCTCCGCATGGTGAGGAGAGGGGCGCCCCCAGGCAGAGGGGCGCGGTGAGGGCCTGGGGCCTGGCAGCTCCAGCTTGGTGAGCTGCCACGAGGGAGAGACACTGGGCAGTCCTGTCAGCTCAGGAGCGACCTTCACGCCTCAGGCACAGATCCGCCCGCAGCCCAGCCGCGCGCCGGGAGGAGGCGGCTCTTGGCAGCGCCACGGGGGTGATAAATGGCTGTGAGGCCCCACGCTGCCTGCACTCGCTTCTCCCAAGCGCCCTCCCGGCCCCCGCCGCGGCTCACAGGACGGCCTGAGTCACACACACACACGTGTGCACGCACACAAGGGGAAGATCGGGCTCCGCAGCAGCACCCAAAGGTGGCACCTCTTCCCACGGCTCAGAAATTGCCGGGATCCCAGAGGCGCGCGAAGGCTCCGGGTTGGGCGCGTCTGTCGGAGCAACCAGTGGGCCCGTGCCAACCGGCCGTGTGCAGGCCTCCCGTGCTCCCGCCGGGCGTGGGCGCGAGGAAGCCTGCCAGCACATGTGCACACGCACACACACAGAGCTGCACCCCCAGGGACACACCGGCACGTGCACCCACAGACATGTGCACACGGGCACCACAGAAGGCACACTGGCACAGAGCACACGGGTCACATGCACGTGTGCACACACAAGACACATGCATGCACACACAGACACTCGGGCACACACAGACACATGGGCACGCACAAGGGTCATTGGAGGTGTACCGCTGGGCTCCAGAACAGAACTGCACCCTGGGCTGTGCACACTTGCCCAGTTTTGGTCGAGTTTTAAGGGACCCACGAAGGACACCAGTGCCTGCACTCGGCACCCTTCTTCCAAAGTGGGGGCTCCCCAGGGCGGCAGGTCTGCTCGGCACAGTCTGAGCCCAGGACACACTCATGGTCACTGGAGAAGCCACGTGGGGGACAAGGGGCCAGGGAGGTCTGGGGCTGGGCTGGAGGTCCCAAAAGGGGGACATTCTGTGGGCACAGCCACAGGGACAGGTGAGCAGACAGCAGAGATTCTGTGCCGGCCCAGGCTGGTCCCCAGGCCGAGCACGGGCTGGGCGGGTTGGCTCCGGTCACTGCTGAGGGGCAGTCTCAGGACCAACCCGCTCCCCGCGTGGGTTCGAGGCAGCCGGCCTCGCTGTGGCAGCTCCGTGCAGCAGGGTGGGGAGGGCCTCGGCGCTGCTGCCTTCGCCCGACCCGGCCGCACCGCCTGCGTGCTGCCCCGGCTCCCGGCTCCAGGTGAGCCAGCTGAAGGCCGCAGGTGACTCACCCTGGTGGACCCACGGCTGTGTTCCCCCCATCAAACCCCCCAAATGTGGGGTTCCCGTGAGCTGAGGCCTTGGGCAGTGCTGAGGAGGGAGGGCTGGAAAGATGGGGTGGAGGGGGGTCAGGGGTCCGGGTGGCTGAGGATGGCCTGGGGACAGGAGGCCTGGGGGCGGGGGTGGCGCCCAGCAGCGGGGTTGGCGGAGGGAGGGCTGCCAGGGACTTGGGCTGAGGCTGCCCATCTGCCCACCTGCTCAGGGACACGGAGGCCTGGCAGAGAGCGGAGCCTGCCTCGTCCAGGGCTGCTCTTCCCTGACCGGTCCCCTCGCCACCCTGCTGGGCACCCCTACATCGGGGTTCGGGGTTCAGGGCTCAGCGGCTGCCCAGGCCTGTGTCTCCCCCTCCTCGTTCCTGGCCCCCACCCAGCTCTCCGGTTCGCCCCCCGCCCTGGGCTGGTTCCCTGGCTGGGGCGGGTGAAGCGCACAGTGGTTCTGGGGGCTATCCGTGCTGGGGGTGCTGGCAGGGGCCTCGGACGGCAGGAGCCCCTGTCCCCCTGTCCCGGTGACACCCCTCAGGACCGGGAGGAGCTGGGCCCAGGGGTAGGACTGCTGTAGGATCTGGTGGTTGCCTGGTCTCGAAGTGAGGAGTGGTTCCGGTGCGTCCGAGGCTGTCGTTGTGAGCCCCGGAACACAGGTCCGACTGGCTCAGACCCGACAGGACCCGGGACACAGGCTGGTCGTCTGGGAAGTTACCCCCGAGCGCGTTTTTGAGCCAAAGCTTTGCTGGAAGGAGGCGTGGGGGCGGCTCCCAGAGCTGCACAGACCCCAGCCTGGGGAGAGGGGCGCCTGCTGGCTCCTGGTTTCCAGTCACGCAGAGTCCTGGGCTTCGGTGCCTTCCTGGTTCAGGTCCCGGCTGTGTCTGTTCCCCAGAGATTCCAGGGTGCCGGCCTGGCTCCTGCCCACGGGCTGGGCCGTGCAGGGGAAGGGCCTCAGGTGCATGGAGGCCGAGGGCATGGGGGGAAGAGACCCGGGCCGGGAGCACCCTGGGGCTCCGCCAGGCTGGCCTGGGCCCTGTGCGGAGCCCGCTCCCTGCCGGGGGCTGAGCGGGGGAGGAAGGGGGGAGACGCCTGTGCAGGCGGAGGGGCCCTGTCCTCCCGTCCCCGGTGCGCAGCCGAGCAGGTGCCGGCTCAGAACGGAGTCGGGAGCCCGCAGAGCGTGTCTGAACCCCGTCCCCTCCTCAGGGGCTAACGTGGGCCGTGTGTGGCGGGGCAGGCTGTGACAGTTAGGGAAGCGGCCATTTCCAGGTCCCCCTTCTCCAGGAGGGGCTCGATGCCCAGCTCTGTCCACAAAGTCGGCAGAAATGAGAACTCGGGCGGTTTCTCACGGGCCTGTGGGCCAGGCCTCAGAGAGGCGGGGTTCCGGGGATTAATCCCGGGCTGGTTCAGGCTCCCCCCAAAAACATCCAGTGACCCCTCAGGGCAACTACCCCCCACCAGGAGACTCAGCAGGAGGCCGGGGTCCTGCCTCCGAGGCTCCAGCAGCCCCGGAAGGCCCAGGGCCTCCCGTTTGTGGGTCTGCGTTGGCCGGGACCAGCTTCTTGGGGAGGGGGCTTCACTGGGCTCCTGGGACGGAAGCTGAGGGGCCCCTCTCGTGCCGTTCTGTCTGCAGGTGGGGTGGCCTGTCCTTGCCCTCGAACAGCCCAGGGAGAGGGGGCTGCGTGGCCCCCAGGCCCCACCCTTCTCCTTGGCTCCGGCCTCCCCACTTTGCATGGGAGCTGGAGCTCAGCCTGCAGCCAGCGCCTAGCCTGAGCCTCCGGGGCCCGGGGGGCGGCCGCAGTGGGAGCGGCTGGCGGCACAAGGCCTCCTTGCCAGCTGGCCTGATGTCCCTCTGTTTTGTCCACAGTGAACTTCGAC
>CM052542.1:155789497-155871304 GCA_028533065.1 Trachops cirrhosus | reverse complement strand
GCCCTGTCCCTGAGGGGCACACCCTGGAGTGCGCAGACCGGCTGTCGCTGGGCTGCTGGGCAGGCTACACAAAACCCCTCCCGGTGCCCCCCCCTCCCAGGCTGCGGAGGAGCCAGGACCCCGCCCAGGCCGCCCCCCAGGCCGAGGACG
This sequence comes from Trachops cirrhosus, assembly GCA_028533065.1. Taxonomy (NCBI): domain Eukaryota; kingdom Metazoa; phylum Chordata; class Mammalia; order Chiroptera; family Phyllostomidae; genus Trachops; species Trachops cirrhosus. The sequence goes on along the minus strand of CM052542.1, from coordinate 155,871,154 downwards.
CAGATGGAGAGGAGAGCCCTGCCCCGCCCACGTGTGGCCCCATCTGCCCCTCGGCGGGGAGCAGCTAGGAGCCCGCGGGCCTGCGGGGGCACTCAGGCTGCACTGGGGACTCGGACCTCCGGAGAGACGCGGCGACAACCCTCCCACTGAGAGCCCCGCTGGAGCCAGCCCTGACCCAGGCCGGTGCCTCCGCCCCGTCCCGGCCACGTTCCCACCGGAGCAGCCAGACCACTGAGCTGCCACCGGGCTCCCAGACGTGCCTGGTGACAGGAGACCGTCGGTGGGCGGCGCCCCGAGGGGCCTCTGAGCACACGTGACGTTGGTCCTCGCTGGTGGCCTCCTGACCCCCGCGCCGGCAGGCTGCGGAGGCCGGGCCGCGCGGCACGTGGCAGGGCAGGCGCTGTCGTCTCCCGCCACCTCTCGGCTGCCCGTGGGCCTCGTCGCCAGCCCCGCCATCGGCCGCCTGGCGTCGGGGGCTCCCCCCCGCCCGGAGCTCAGGGGCGGCCCAAGGTCCAGTGTTCTGGTACATTAAAGGGGCGGGTCACGGGCCGGGAGGCCAGGGTGTTTTTATAAATGCGAGTGTTCTGGCTCTGTCTGTGGCGTTTCTGTGCACTCACTCCCGCCCCGAGGATGACGGCAGGCGCACTAGGGCTGGGGTTTCCTCGTCTGCGCCTACCGGGCCGTCGCGCAGTTCACAGGGAGCGTCTGGTCAGGGGCCGGGCGGCTCCTGCCCGGCAGAGCTCTTGGCTCCCCGGGCCCGCCGCCCTGGGCCGGGTGCCGGGAGGCTGTGGCGGGGGGCGGTGCCCGCTGGGCAGTGGGAGGACAGGGGCCGGGACCAGTCCAGCCGAGCTTGCTGAGCCAGGCGCAGAGCAGAGGGGGTCTTGCCGCCGCACTCCCTGGGCCGCGGTGGTCGCCACAGTAACGCCGCTGGGTGTGCCCATCTGGGGGACTCCAGCCGGTGACCCGAGGGGAAGCCAGGGTGCGGAGGTGGGCAGCGCTGCAGGGTGGGACAGACCCCAGAGAAAGTTCTGGGGGGAGACCTGGTGATGTCAGAGGCCGGGTGGGGGGAGTCTGGGTTTTGTGCAGACATGTGAATCTATGTGCGATTCTGAGACCCCAGCACAGGGACGGCAGGTGGCAGGGACGTGGGTGTGTCTGGATCCACAGTCTCTCGCCGAGCAGGGGACACGGTGCCATGGACATCAGCCTCGGTGGAGCCCCCAAATCATTTCCGGGGCTGCAGTGAGCCAAGTGCTCAGCCAGGGGAAGCCCCCTGAACTTGGGGGGACCAGCAGGACAGATGCGGGGAGCTGCCCTGGGCCTGACCTTCCCCTTGTCTTCCCAGTGACCGTGACCTCTGCCGTGCGGTCGGGGGTGGGGGCAGTCCATTCCTGGGGTACAGAACTAGAGCCATTTTTTATGAGAAAGGGGCTGAGGCAAGGGCTGCCCAACAGTCCCTTGTTCTGGAAGGTTCCAGGCAGCCTAGCTTCAGGTCTGGGTCAGAACCCTGGGCTGCTCTGCCTTAAGCTCATAGCCGTGTAGCCCCCAACCTTCTGCTGTGGCCCGTGCCCGCCTAGTCAGGATGGGGTTGGAGGTCCTCCCGGTCCATCCCCGTCCCTCTGACCCCCTGGCTGCCCCTGACCTGCAGGCCCAGGCTTGGGAACACCGTTCCCAGGCCACTTTCCCAGGGGGATCCCCTCCCCACGTCGTGGATGCAGCCCTGCCCCTTCCCAGCACAGGGGAGCAGCGCGGCCCCCGTGGGTAGTCCCAGGGTCCGGCTTCACGACCGGCACAGTGCCAGGCTAGGGGCCAGTTGGGGGGGGCCCAGGGTCCGGCGCAGAACCCACTCACAGGGGGCAGAGAAGTGGGCCAGCTTTCAAACAACGCCTTTAATTGGGCCGGTCCCTGGCAGGCCAGTGACGGAGCTGTGGTCCCGGCTGGGGCGGCATGCGGGGGCCTGGCTATGGCTGTCCCCACCGCACGAAACTGCTGCTCTACTCGACTACTGCGACGCACGGCCAGCGACGCAGGAGGGCGTCCTGGCCGAGGTCCTACACCGCCCTGGGGTCGGCGACTAGGGAGGCCGGGGGGTGGTCCTCGGGAGGGAGGGCGTGCAGCCTGGGCAGCAAGGCCGTGTCACGCTCTGTTCCCAGTGGGTCCCCGAAGTCACAGTGGCCTCGAGGGGGCCCAGCTAACGGGGCACCGCTCCTCGTGCCCCGGAGGGCGGGGGGCGGGGACAGGCTGAAGCCCTGCGGGGAGTCCGGTGGCAGAGCCGGGGCTTCTGGGGCAGCGGCTGACACCCGTGTTATGAGGCCCCGGGTGCCGCACAGCCCCGCCTCCGTGGGGCACCCGGTACCCAGGCCAGGGCAAAGACGTGAGCTGCCCCCAGCAGTGACCCCTCCCCAGACTCAGCCCTTGTAGCGGCCCCGGGGCCCCCAAAGGAGCATTTCTAGAGAAGGGAGGGAAGGCCCAGCACCTTTCAAGTCGGTTCGACAAAGGGAAAGCTAGCAGGTGAGCCTGGCGCGCCCTGCCCGGGACAGCGCCAACTTGCTCCACCCGAGCCGACGCTGAGACGCTTAGGATAGCGAGGTGATGTTGGAACGCCCACCCGGGGGCGCCATGATCTTCTGCGCCGTGCGTCTGGCAATGTGGTCGTCGGCCTGAGACCCTGCGGAGAAAGGGGGTGTGGGCGCGGGGAGGGGTCTGGGAAGCAGAGCCCCCCCACGCTGCGGGTCCCTGATGCTCCCTGGTGGGCCCTAGGCAGGTAGACCAGGTGACGGGGTGGGTGCTCCTGTCCCCGGGGCCTTGGATGCGCAGGACAGTGGGGCCTTTGCAGCAGGCAGGGGCTGAAGGTCAAGCCGGTCTGGGGCACAGGCCAGCCCTGCAGGGTGCAGATTTCAAAGGGGGCAGGCCCCATGTTCTGGGGGGTGCGTGAGCAGGGGTGGCCGTTGCCTCCCCGGGGGCAGGCTGGCCCCACCAAGGGCTGGAAGGGGAGGGAGGGCCTGGCTTGGGGTCAGCACTTCCGGAGGGCTCCGCCACACGGCCTGCAGAGGCGGGACACGGGCGGCCTGTTCACTGCAGCCGCCTGAGCCCTCCCAGGCATCACCGCGAGTCCCTTCCTCAGTGCCTGTGGCGCCGCAAGGGGCTGCCACGGGGTGCAGCAGCTGGACTCCCACGTGGCCCCAGAAAAGAGGGGCAGCCCGAACTCACCCTGGGCTCAGAGCGACAGCCCCGGCCCACACGGGACAGAAGGGGGCTTCCCCTCCGGGCCCCCCGCCCAGCAATGGCCCTCGCCCACGGGCACAGGCCCAACTCACCAGACAAGCTGAAGCCGGACTGGTGCAGGTTCCGCACAGGCGGCACGGAGACCTTCCCCGGGCAGGACCCGCGGGCCTGGGTGCCGCCCCCGGGCTTGCTGGGCACCATCACCTCGTGCACCGGCCCGTCATAGAGGCCCCGGGGCACGCCATGGATCTCGGCCAGCTGCGGGCGGAGGGAGCTGGGTGTGAGGGGGCCGGGCTACCCTGCCGCTGGAGGGCAGGGGGCTCCCTGCCAACAGCATCCACCTGTGTGCGTGGATACCCACCTCCCTCCCCCACCTGCACACACGTGCACACACCTCCCCCCCCAGAGGCCGTGCCCTGCACTACAGGCGCTCTGCTCAGACAAGGGCAGCCCCGCAGAGGAGGCTGCTGTTTGGAATCTGCCTCCTCGGCGCCCACTGTCCTGCAGCCCCACTCCAGCCTGTAGGAGGCCCCAGGATGGAGGCCCCTGAACTCGGCTCCCAAAGCCAGAGGCGTTTCCCAGCAGCCACCACGACAGAGAAGACGCCCAAGGGTTGAAGCAAAACCTTCGGATGTCCTCGTGTTTCGGCCTGAGCCTCCCCCGGGGGGTGTGGTGTAGACCCGTGACCGCTGGGCCTCAGCTCAGTCCTGGGGGAACCTCTGATCAGGTCCTGCCCGGGGGGTCGCTCCCAGGCAGAGGCACGGGGCCAGAGAGAGTCACTGCTGGGTATCCGTCACGAGGACTCCACTGAGTCCAGCCCCCGCCCCACGGCCCCAGGCGCAGGACGGGGAGCCTGTCACCTGTGTGCACCTCAGGCGTCACCTCTGTGCCTGGCTGCACGCGAGGTTGGGTGTGCAACCTCACAGACTGTGCCGGAACCCAGCCCACAGCAGGCGGGCGTGGGCGCTGCCGCCATGGCCGCTGGGCAGGGGCGGGCCGGGAGCAGAAACCCCCGGGTGCACGGAAGGTCCCCGCGCTCCCCCCTGGCCCGCCGGCTCAGGCCTTACCCGGTTGCGCGCCTTGATCCTCTTGTAGACGAAGTCGGGGAACGTCTTCCGAGGAATGAAGCGGCCGGCCCCGGGGGTGACGCACAGCTGCCCGTCCTCCAAGACCACCCTGCCCTGGCTGACGACCACGGCGGGGGCCCCGTGGCACTCGACGCCTTCGAAGATGTTGTACTCCACGTTCTGGGGAGGCAGGGCCGAGGTCTGGCACCACCCCCAAGGCACCCCCTGGCTGTCCCCACCCCCGGGGGCCCTGTGTCTGACGGGACGCAGTCAACTCGGCTGGGCCAGAGCCAGCGGGAACTGGCGTGACCTCCGGCACTGGGCCCCTGCCTCGTTTCTCAGAAGAAAGGGCGCTCGGATGAGCCTGCACTAGGGGACTGGCCGTAGCAGCCGGCAGGCACGTGGTACTCGGCCGCAGTGTGCAGAGGGATGTCCCGGCCACGTGCCCCCACTGAGACGGGTGAAGCCGCCCAACGGCCGCCCGCCCTGGAGCCCCTGGGAAGGCTGCTGGGCCCCGGCCCCCTGACCCGGGCCCTGGCCTCTCTCACCAGGTTGTGGCTCTTGGCAGAGATGATTTTCGTGGCCTTGGGGTTCCACAGAACCAAGTCGGCATCGGAGCCCACAGCCACCCGGCCCTTCCTCGGGTAAAAATTGAAGATTTTGGCTGCATTTGTACTGGTCACAGCGACGAACTCGTTCTCATCCATTTTCCCCGAGGCCTGGGAAGCAAGAAGGCCAGCCGAGGGGTCTCACACTCCACAGGGACACCGTGGCCCTGTCCCCGCCCCGCCACGTCCTGGCAGCCAGCAGCGGTCAGCACGCATGCCCAGGGCGTGTAAATCGGCGGGTCTGGCCCAGCCCGCCAGCGTCCCCCCGACCCTGCACCGCAGGCCTGGTCTCCGTGCTCACTCTGAGGGTAAACGGACAAGCCTCCTCAACATCTGTGTCACAGGAGGCACGTGACCGTCTTCCCAGATGGCCAGGAGGCCTGGGGAAGCAGAGCTGCGGGGGGAGTCGGGTCTGGGCCTGGGCCGGGGGAAGGGCTAGGGGTGGGGGTGCGGGGGACAGACCGCGCCAGGCAGGGCTTGCCGAGTGAGGGGGCGTCTGCGGTCTCAGGCCTCCTGGAGGCACCGTGAGCACCAAAGGGCTTAATGCCACTGGCGGGGGGTGGGTTGCTCCCGCTCACCCTCCGCCACCTGCACAGATGTGACTGAGGCTGGCGGGGGCTGGCCACAGGGCTGGGGGCTGACGCCTGGGCCCACCGCTCGACTCCACGCCACGTGGGGCGTTTGCTGGCTCAGCGCCTCCCGCTGCGGTGAACCAGCGGGGCCCGACACAGCCGGCTCTGGCCTGGGAGACACGCCCGGGCCCTCGGACTTACCACGCACTTCTCCCAGACCACCGACATGCGCTCCTCCACGCCGTTGGTGCCCTCGGGAATGAGGGTGAAGTTGTCTTTGCCGACAGCCTTCTGGGCGGTGGTGAAGGTGCAGTGGGCGCTGCCGGTCACCTGGAGGTCCCCGCTGGGAGCAAGGAGGTCAGGGGAGCCCGGCGGGGCCTGGCCTCCCTTAGCCGGCCAAGGCCGCTCAGCTTTACTCTCCCCACTCTGGGGCCAGTGACCCAAAGGGCCACAGGGTGTCTGGGAGGCTGGCGCTGGGTGGAGCCGGTGCCCCGGGGTGGGGGTGGGGGTGGGGCAGGGTAGGTCAGGGTGGATGCTTGGTGGGAGGTGTGGTCCAGGGTTTGTGCGGGGCAGGCTGGAGCTACCCACGCGCTGAGGTCATGCCATGCACGGAGCACACAGGCCCCCCTGGGGCCCCCCAGCGGCCCCTCACCTAGACAGCAGGGCGGCGAGGTGGTCGGCAGTGGTGGCGTCCGGGCTGATTGGGGGCGACGTCACGAAGGCCGCGGCCTTTGCCCAGTTCTTGCTCCAGTAGTGCGAGCCGTCGGTGCCCAGGCTGGCAGTGGTGGGCTCCCCAAACACGACCACCCCTGCGGGGAGGCCCCGGAGTGGCACCCGCCGGCCGGCACGACCCCAGGCCCGAGCGGGGTGGAGGCCCCAGCACCGCCCTGTCCGCTGATCTCCTGACCCTGCACGGCTTGTCCCCTCTCCTGGGCCGCCTGGCCCAGCTCCCTCACACCCCTGCCGGGGGCCAGGCCTGCTGGGCACTGTGCTGGGCCACAAGGCGGAGTAAGGCTCCACCCCCTCCCCGTCTGCGCAGACCCCGGTTCTCCTTATTTACCCCGCCTCCTCCCCGTGTGGGCGCTCTGTGGGCAGAGGGCACCCAGCTCCTGGATGCGCGGAGTTGTCCAGGGAACAGTCACATGGCTCCGGGCGGGGAAGGGGGTCAGCCGGGCACGTGCCCCTCCCCCGGCACGCTGTCACCCCCAACAGGCCCCGGGTTTGCTTCCAGGGCCCTGGTGAGCAGCTGCTGCTCCGAGACGGGAGACCTCCTCCAGCCACACAGGGACGCGGGGGGCAGGCAACCCCACGGGCCACAGGGCCACACCCTGCAGTCCCTCCCTCGACTTTCAGTGGGGCCCGACCCCCATCCCCCGAGACCCTGCCCAGCAGCGCTCACCCTTGCGCTTGGCTCGGGCCACCACGTCGGCGGCGCCCTTGCTCATCACCTTGGTGACGTACAGGGGACAGCTGGCCTGCTTGGCGATGGTGATGGCTCGGAACACAGCCTCCGCCTCCACCTGGGGACAGGGAGGCTCAGGCAAGCGTGGGCCTCCTGACCAGAGTGGGCATGGCGGGCCCACGATCCCCCACAGGTCCTGGGCCCAGAGGGGGCACCCCTGGGTGGGTGAGGGCCCATGCCGTTCCCAGGGCCTGGCCACGCCGCCGCCTCAGCCTCGAGTCCCAGGGTTGGGGTGACCGGTGGTCACAGGAGACAAGCGCCTGGTGGGGGACAGATGCCCAGGCCACGGAGCCAGGACCCACCCGCAGGGGAAGGCAGCATCTGGGGTGCAGTCCGTGCTGGGGTGCACGCAGCAGGCACAGCACCTACCTCCTCGGGGCGGCTGAGCACATGGCCCTCGGGGCCGGTGATGCCGAGCTCCAGCAGCCGCTTCTGCTCCTGAAGAAGCCGACAAGGGGCCCGTTCCAGCCCCGGAGCACCAGAGCCTGGGCCTCGGCCAGGGCGCGCGCTCGGCGCCCAGGGGGCCCTGCTCCCCAAGCTGAGCCCGAGCACCCCCCTGACCACAGGGAACTTGGGTGCAGGGGGCACACTAGCGAGGAGACTGCAGCTCCCTGGACTACAGAGGAGGGACTGGGGCTGGGAGAGGGCAAGGGACTCGCCCAAGGTCACCGGGCGATCCCAGGCTTGGCTGCCCTGCTGGGTGTGCATGGGGGTCCGCACCTGCCCCGAGGAGCCCCCCGAACCTCTCAGGGGTTTGGGGGGCCCTGCAGCACCTGCACCTGTGGGCACTGGAGCTGAAGGGCCCCCAAAGGCATGAGGAGAAAAAAGTCAGGTGCGGGCCCAGAGATCGTGGGCACCCCCCTCACAGACCCTGGGCCTGAGGGGAAGGCAGGGGAGCACAGCCCCCACCCGGGTGTGACGGAGGGACAGGCTCTAGCCCCACACGTGTGCTCGCTGGTCAGCAGGAAGACAAGGGCAGCTCCGAGAGGGGCCTGCACCCGGGGCCCGGAGGAACCCCCAGTCTCGGTCACCCCCCAGTAGCAACATTTCGGTTTGGGGAAAGTTTCGCTTAGTGTGATGACCACAGAAAACTCTGCTCCAGCGAAGAGCTCCCCTTGGACTCCCCTGACGCCCTGCTTGCTTGACCTTTGACCGGGCAAATGACTTACTAAGTTCCGTATCCCCCCTCAGGGTTCGTGGGACGAAGGGCTCACAGGCCAGTGTCCGGGGCCCCTCACCCCGCCCCCCGCCCCCCGCCTGCACCTCCTCCACGATGTCCCCGTTCTCCGCGTGCACTTGGGCCAGGGCCCCCAGGTCCCGGATGATGCTGAAGATCTCGTACATCTGGGAAGAGAGGCCGTGTGGGGCTGCGTCTCTCCGAGGGGCCGAGAGACGCCTGCTTGTCCCCTCCTCTGGGCACCAGCCCTTACCTGGCCGTCGGTGCACTGGCACCTGTCCTTGTACGCCATGAAGACCAGGAAGGAGTTCACACCTGGGGGGAGGCAGGAGGGTCAGCCGCCCTGCCACAGGGGTCGGTGGGGGGGTCATGCCTGGGAGCGCCCTGCTCCTCGCCTCCAGAGGCGCTGGGGCGGGGTGACCCTCCCCGACGGCTGTCCTCCCAGCGGGCACGGTGGCCCTCGGGCACCAGTGCCACACACACTCCCCAACGGGCGGCGACAGAGGACAGAGCCGGCCCAGCACCCCATCCCTGCTCCCCACGCCCAGGGTCAGGGACGGACGGCCCCCCAGAAGCAAGTGCAGGTGCGACACAACCCCGCCGGACCCCCCGGCCCTCTCCAAGGTCATCTGACTTGTGTGCAGTCCACTGTGCGACCTCGACGTGGTTTTGGCCTCAGGACCCGCGATGAAAATTCGCAGCCCTGAGGGGCGGCCCGTCTCAGCGCACGAGGGTGTGCACGCCGCCGCCTCCTGGAGGGGCCTCGACTTGCCGGGAACACAAGCCTCGCGTTTCCCTCGCCCACGACCACCCACGAGGGAACTGGGTGACAGCGGCGGGCGCAGTAACGGGGGCAGTTTTAGAGGAGGCGCCCCTCAGACACGGGGGCAGGGGACCCTCCGTCTGGACCCCCTGGAAGTAGACCAGACCCCCGAGGGACTCTTGTCCAACCCCCCAAGGCCTGGCCACCGGCCCGGGGTCGGAGGGTGCAGCGTCCAGCAAGGCGGGGCCCGGGGAGGGGGCCTCCCGCCGAGACCAGCGAGGCCCCACCCGGCCCCTCGGGCTGCTCACCCTTGTCCTTGACCAGGGCCTCCAGCTCCTCCCGGGTGCTCTCGTGCCAGCGGGGGACGTCCACGTGCAGGGAGTAGTCGCAGCACGCCCCGCTGTCCGCGCGCTCCCGCCACTGCTCGTAGGCCGCCAGCAGGCTCACCCCCACGTCGGGGAACACGTGGTCCACTGTGGGGGCAGCGCCGTCAGCCGAGCCCCCCTTCCCGGCCCCTGGGAACGACCTCAGCCTCCGAGGAGGTCCCGTTCCCGAGGGACCAGGCACAGAGTGGAGGCCGCGGGCACCTCCCCGGGGGCTCGCCCTGCTAGAAACCCGCCCGTCAGTTCCACCCAGGGAGGCACCGGCCCCGCCCCCTCCGCCTCCCTCTGAGCAGGGAGACCGGCTCCGGTCCTAGCCCCTCGCCGCTGATGCACACGCCACTCCCCAGGAGCGTGAGTGGCAGCTGAGGGCCTCAGCCTCCGACGCGGGTGCCCCTGACCGGGGTCAGGCAGGGAGGCGTCACTGTCCACGGTGGCGGACCTGGGAGCCCGCCCAGATGGGTGGCGTGGGGCTGGCTTCCCTGGGCCTCCCCAACTGCACACGCCTTAGGGCTGCCCGTCCCCTGCGGAATTTGGGGGTGCACACAGCCATGGCACCGTCCCCCCCGGCCCGCCACCTCACATCCAACGTCCACACCCTCGCACAGCCGCCCTGGGTGAGGCAAAGCGCTCGGAGCGCAGGCGGCCCGCCCCAGGGCCCGGGCCCCCTCCGGCACAGCCCTCACGGGGGCCCTTCTGTCTCCGCGGCTCCCAAGGCGAGGCCAGGGCCCTGCGGCAGGCGTGCCCGTCCCGCCCCGCAGGCCGGCCCCAGCGTCCGCCTGTTGCTGGCAGGTGGGGGGAACAGATGGCTTGGCAGAAGGCAGCCGTGCCTGCAGCGTCTCTCCATCCCCACGGCGACACCTCGCAGCGTGTCTGATGCTCGGCACCGGCACAAGTGGGTGACGTCAGGCACGAAGGCGTCCTGACCGGCTGGGGCCGCCAGAGACCCGCGGGAGCCGTGGCCGGACGTGACCCGTCTTCTGGGTCAAAGCGGAAGATGGACCGTGGTCGGTTTCTTCAGTTCGAGGCCGAGGAAACCAACCAAGCCCCGGTTCTGACCACGGCCAGCCGTCCCGTGTGCCGAGGCCCCAGGCCTCGGCGTGGCCTGCCCCACGGCGCCACTCACGGCGGCCACCCAGCGCTCCCCGCACACGGGCACCCCTGTGCGCACGAGCTCGCCGCCGCCTCCTCCCGCCTCACAGGCGAGGAGCGTGTGACTCGTAAAAGCCGGCTGCTCCCTGAGGTCACGCGGCTAGAGCTCGGCGGCGCAGGGTCCCACCCGCGTGCGAGACCGGGTCTCCGGCGCGGCAGGCACATCGGTCCTCAGCGTCCCAGGCTGTGGGAGGAGGGGCTGGGCCCGGTCGCCCTGCGCCGGCCCCTGAGCTCACACAGGGCAAGTCCCTGCAGGAGGCGTCCGTCACACGGGACTTCTCGAGGTTTTCACGAGGGCGGCCCGTGAGCCCAAGCAGCTCACGCCCGGCGCAGAGCCAGCCTGACGGAAAGGTGGCTCTGGGGCTGTGGGCGGGTGAGAGCTGAGTTTTTGCCATCCTTTTTCTGAAAACGCAGCCCACGTCCTCGACTCTTCTCGACGGAGGCAGGAACTTGCTGCAGCCCAGGCCTCAGGGCATGAGGCTCGGGAGCCAACATTCCAGGCGACGCAGCGCTCGCCCGTCCGCACCGTCTGGGCCTCCAAACCTGGTCCTTGGCCAGCGGCGGCCTCCCAGGAATATTAAACAACGGGGCGCTCTCCCACGTGACCCGCGGATCCCCAGGAGCATCCCAGGGCTGGCCTCACGAGTGACCAGCACGAGGGACGAGGTGACCAGGGAAGGCACTCCCGGCCTTCACGACTGGGACGCAACAGGGCAAATGGGACCGAGAACAACCGCGGAAAGCGCCCCCTGCAGCACACACGCCGGCCAGGGCGCCGCGGTGGGGACACTCACATATCATGGTGGTCCCTCCCGCCAGGGCCGCCTTGGTGCCCTGGCAGAAGTCGTCGGCCGGGGTCATGCCCAGGACGGGCATGTGCAGCCTCGTGTGGACGTCGACTCCTCCCGGAAGGACCAGCAGGCCGTGGGCGTCGACGGTCCTGATGCCCCCGGGGACGACGAGGTTCTCTCCGATCTGTCTGCATGCAGCAGAGAGAGAGGCCGTGGTTAGAAGGAGCCCCGACCAGCACTGGAATGGGCTCCCAGGCCCGTGGTGCAGCGGGGGGTGCTGGTGAGCGTTTGGGCGCCTGTCCTTGAGGAACAGGGCCACAGGCCAAGGCGCCCGGGACCCCGGAGGCTGTCAGAGAGCAAGACACCCAGAAGCGGCTCAGATGGCCGACCCGGGGGACCCAGCCCTGTGCGCATGCCACAGCCCTGGGGTGTCCACGGAGGAGCCCACGTGCCCTTTCCTGACTGGTGGCTGGAGATGCTTCACGCCACAGGCAGGCGTGGCCGACGACTGTGAGCCCCCGGCCACACTAAGGCTGTGGTGACGCAAGAAACGTGGACGCCATCGTCCTGTTTTCTGAGACTCACAACTAGCAGGTGGCAGTAGTCCCGTCACCCCGGGCCAGGGCTACGGCTGCTGGCGGGGACGAGGCTTCAGAAAAGGGGACACAGGACACGGACGCCACAGGACTGCACGTCCCGGAGAGCATGCCATCGGCGTGCGCACTGTGACCGGTGAAGGCGCCGTCGGCGGAAACTTACTTTATCAGACCGTCTTCCACGTAGAGATCAGCGTGAAAGGACTGGTCGTCATTCACGACCTTCCCGCCTCTGATCAGAAGGCGGTCACTCTGTCGCACACAAACAAAAACACGGGTGAGTTTTCTCCAAACCGAGCTACATCTGTGGTTCAGTGTCTCGCTCTAGACTTGCGACGGGAACACTCGGGCATCATCGGTGTATGTGACACCCAACAGAAGGGCCGGTGGCACTTACCACCGGAAAGGAAGGGCAGCCCCGCCCCCCAAGGGCCTGGCGCCCACCCAGCGCCCCCAGCACAGCCCTCCTAATCAGCGGCCCCCCACAGGCCCTCACACAGTGCCCCCAGCACAGCCTCCCACACTGGTCAGTGGTGTGCCGCCCACCAAGGTCCTAGGATGAGGAGGCGAACCGGCTCTCACTCCGTTAAGAAAGCCAGTGTTAATGACAGTGTTGTGACGAAATGGGCTGAGGTCTGTCACCTGGCGAGGCCCCCAGGCTGAGGGCAGAGGCCCACCCACGGTCTGCGCTGGCCTGAAGGGCTGCCCTTGCCTTCCAGCCGCCCCCCTCCCCTGACTTGCCTCAGAGCAATCACACACAGGGCCATCCAACCGTGACGAATGCGAGAGGACAAAGAGGATGACACGATGGGAGAGGAGCGTGGCAGCTCGGGACCAAGAAGGGCCTGTCTGAGGGTCTGAGGGGCTGATGCCGGCGGCCACACGCCCATGCAAAGGCCCTGCGGCAGGAAGAGCTTGCACTAACACAAAACTCAGGCAGACACTGCGGGCTGGAGACTTCCGCAGGTGGGGCGAGCAGCGCGGGGGCCCCGGGGACCCTGAGCAGGGGTTAAGTGGGCCTGACAGAGGTTTCGAAGAGACTGTGCTGGCTCTCCTCGGGGCCTAGAACCCGGGCGGGAGCAGGCCCATCGCTCCGGTGGTCTCTGAGGCTGCCGGAGAGGGGGGCCTGGGGCCAGGATCCCAGGGCTGCTGAGGCGGGGCCCCAGAGAGGCTGCTGGTGAAGAGGCCACGGGGGTGAAGTGCCAGGAAGGCATCAGGCGACCACAGGGGCCGGTGCGGCCTGGAAGCTCCCCGGGTGGATGAATGAGGAGTCGGGAGCCAGGCCAGCTCTCCTGGGTCCCCCCACAGCACGGAGCTGGGGCACTGGGCGGGGCCAACCTGACGCCGGGCGGCCATAACCCCTTCCAAATGTCGGGACAAAGCGGGCACGGTGCAATGGCTGTCAGGGTGATGGCGGACCCCGGGGAGGGGAATGGGGAGAAGGGCAGAGTGCAGACCCGTGTGGCTGAGGAGCCCCCTCATCTGGCCTGTGGGAAAAAGGACGCCCACCCACAGGCCAGGCCGGAGCTCAGCCTGGGCTTCTCGCTCCTTACGCTCTGTCAGCCTGATGCTGAGAGGACTGGGCGCTGTCCCCGGGTGGGTCTGAGCTCTGGGAGCTTCCCGGGTGGTGGACAACCCAGGACTCATGGGCCTGTGGACGCTGTCCCCTGTTCTCACTGACACCTAAGCACCTTTCGGGTTCGCAGGTAAAACCAACACCGGAGTCTCCAAAAGCCACAGGCAGCCCCTCCTTCTACAGCCGGAGTGGATCATTCCACAGTTTACATTAACTGAATAACATCCAAAAAAATTTCATGCCTGGTAAAAGTGATATGAAATTCACATACCACCCCTCTCCCCAGGTAGGAGGAGACTTGTGATCTGCTGTCCCCCACCCCCACCCCGGAATCTGACCCCCTTCCCCGGTTTGGAACCTAGAGAGAAATGCAGTCAGGGTGGGGTGCAACGCTCAGGATAGCGGGGGACTTCCCCTAATCAGCGGCCTTGCCCAACACCTTTCTCGGAAAGGGTCTTCCTGCCATCCCCTCTTAAGCCCTACTCTAACCACTCCCCTCCCCCAGGCAGCCAGCATGGGGGGAGGAGAGGGCTCCTTGCTCCTTGAGGGTCTCAGGAAGTGAGCTGGCAACCCCTCCGTCCCTCCCCCGCACACAGAGGCCCAGGCCCGAGTTGGGTCGGAAACTCTGCCGCCCGCCGCCGTCCAGCTGGCGCCCCGGTGCTTCCCTCCCTCCCTCCGCCGGCTCCAGGCGCCTGGAGGGGCGGCTTTGTCTCCTGGCAGCGAAGGGCGGAGGGTCCGACCTCCCTCACTGGTGCCAGTGGGTGTTAGGGGCGTCTCCTCCCCCCAGGGCTGGGGGTGCCTGCTCTGCACCTAGTGAGCTCGCCTCCCCGTGGTCTCCGAACCCCGGATTCATGGAGGGGTTCGGTTCGGGCTGCCAGGGGCTCCGGCGAGCGGCCGGACAGAGTGGCATTGTCTGGGAGGGAGCAGGAGCTCCGGACGCCGCGCGCTGCCTGGGGGGTGGGCGGCCCAATTGCGGGCGCCCTTAGCGGTGGCTGCGCTGCCGGCAGAGGCTCCAACAAAGGGCCGAGCCCGAAGCGGGAGTCCGAAGCCGGACCCACAACCTCCCTCTGACCACGGTGGGGAGGGAGGCGCACCTGCGCGTTCGAGAGCAGGGCCTGGCCCGCGCCCTCCCCGAGCTGAGAAGGGGGGAGGTCCCAGGAAGCCAGCAGGGCCCGGGCCTGTGCGCTTGGCTCCTTAACGGGGTCGGGGCGGCGCTGGAGAAGACCCCCCGGCCCGGGAAGGGCCGGAGCCCGGACAGAGGCTTGTGCGGGGCTGGACTTGGAGGGCCTGGGGTTCTGGAGCGGGGAGGAGGCCAAGGCGGTGGGCAGAGGGGGTCGGGAGAGGGGCTCACCGTGGTCCGGGGGATGCTCTTCTTGCCTTGGAAAGACATTCTCCTCTTTCGGCGGGTCCGGCTTGGGGGCCCCAGGCAGGGGCTGCTAGGGCCAGGGACGGGGATGTGGGGGTCCTGGGTAACCGCGCAGGAGCGCTCAGGTCCTTGCGACTGCGTTCCAGGCCCCACCCACGCGGGCCACGCCCCCTAACAAGCCCCTCCCCAGTGAGGCCCCGCCCCCTCCCCGCGGCTGCTCATTTGCGTTCAAGTTTCGCAGCAGCCGAGCTCAGTCCCCTCTGTCTAGTCGGTCAACTCCCGGTCCCAGGACCCAGCACTGGGCTCTGCCGGGACCGGAGGCCCTGAGTGCGGACCCTGCGCCGCCGGCCGGTGCGAAGTGCGAACCTCGCCCCCCGGGGGGAGGGTAGGAGAGGTCAGGCAGTGTGTTGCCAGGCCAGCCAAGGCCCCGCCGTCAATCCCCTGTGACCTGAGGCACCCAAGGCCACGGGGTGGAACCCCGTCTCAAGTTCAGGTCCAGGCGCTCGGGGAGCCCGACTCTGCCCAGGAAGGCGTCTCCGGCCAAAGCCGAGCTCCTTCGAGGACTACCCGCGCGCGCGGGGTCGGAGGGCTGGGCTGTACACTGACCCCGGATAGGGCGGTGCAGACACCTCCCAGCGAGGCTGCTCCCTATCCGCTGCCCAAAGCTTGGGGACAGGAGGAAGAGGACAGGTTGGAGAGACACGCAAAAAAAGGAAGAGACACGGAGATGGAGAGAGGCACAAACACGGCCACCACAGCTACCCAGAGCCCAGGACGGCAGTCCCCAGAACCCGGGCGCAAGAGGCCAAGACCCGGGACAGAGCTGGGGGCTGGGTTGCGGGAGCGAAACGGGAAACGCAAAAGCCCCAGACCTGCAGGGTGGAGAGAGGCCCCGCCTCCGGCCGTGCGTCCCGTCCCCTCCGAGGTGCTGAAGGAGGCGGGGCGAGGATGCGCTCCGGCCCACGCACCGCCCCCACGCCAGGCGGGCTCCAGATGTGGGTGTGCGGCGTCTCGGGAGTCAGGGACCCACATCCCCTCGCTCGGGCCCTGCCACCCACAGCCTCGGCCACTACCTGCCCTGGGTCGCCAGCCTGGGCTGCCTGCCTGGGCAGCGTAGGGTCACCCTCGAAGAGCTGCTGCGGCCGCGGGCCTCTTTGCCTGGCTCCCGCAGGCCCTCGGAGTGGCCACGTGGTCCGCTGTAGGGCTCTGGCCCAGGGCCCAGGGAGCCGCCACCCAGTGCTTCCAGATGCAGGATCTTGTTCTCAAAGGCGTCCTGCACACAGCAGAAGACCCTGCGACACTTGGGCTGCCTGTGCCCAGCGTCCCCAGGAACGTGGGCAGAGGCTCCCGGGCTCCATCGGCCCGAGTGCAGCCATGGCAACAGCAGGGAGGGGGCAGGGGTCCTGGCACTGCCTGTGGACCCAGTGGACCTGGGCCAGCTGCCCCCCACCCCAGTTCACCCCTATCCTAGCGGCTGCGGCTGCAAAAGCTGACCTGGCCCCAGGGCGCACGTTCTGTCCCAGCCAGAACTACCTGCTGTCCTGGAGCGCGAGGGTCCCCACCTCGAGTGGGAGCCACTGGGAGGGCAAGTACAGGAGAAACCACGGCATACAGAACCTACCGCTGCATGTTCAGGCCCCTGTGGGGGGGGTCCCACCACAGGCTGGGAGGCTCTGACTCCAAACATTCCCACGTTTCCGCGGGGTTGGTGGGAGAGAGTGTGCATGTGCCCTGAGGACTGCTCCTGGCCGCTCTCAAAGCCAAGGTCAAGGTTTGGGAGAGAGCAGGCAAGGCAGGGCCCTCCCTGCTCGCCCAGGGGCCTGCAGATTGGTTTTGAAGGAGAAGACGCTCCAGCCCTTGCGTTCTCTCAGTGGGGACAGCGAGTCCCCGCAGGGCCCTGGTGGCCCTGACCGAGCGCCCTGAGGGGCATGGGCACCTCGCAGGGCCACACCGACGCGGCCCCTTTCCCTCCCCAAAGTGATCAACGAAGCCCCCTTCACCCACCTGTGGGCGAGGGTCGCCACGCCAGTCTGCTGCCAGGTGCTCCCGCTGCCCCGGATCCCCTGCGTGCCCTCTCCTTGGACAACCGGCAGCGGTGGGCAGCCTGCCCAGGGCCCTCCGGGTGACTGTCCACGGCTGCGGGTGAGGCTGCGGGGAGAGCCCGCCGCCCCGCCCCCGCGGGCAGCAGGCCCACGCCCCCTCCTGGCGTGGGAAGAGGCAGGGCGGTCCAGTGTGGACCCGGACACAGACGCTGCCAGCGCAGCCCAGCTTTAATGGCTTGTGAGGAAAACGCTGCTGTTCTAAGCTTTGTAACAATTTTTATTAAAACTGTACAGTAACTTACAAATGAGTAAAAATTCTCTGGTATGTATATATATATATATATATATGCATCGTAGGAATCACCGTACAAAAATACGTGTAAAATGCTGTGGCCGACCGCCGTACAAACCCGCCCCGGCCGGTGAGCGTGTTCAGCGTGGAGCGGACCGCACGCTCAGCGGGTCACCGCGTTTTCCAGGGAGCGCTGATACCGGCCGGCGTGCCGCCACCAGAGAAGGTCCCGCTTCGTTTTTTGCATAAACGTACAATAAAGCTTTTAAAAAATATGCAGTAAACAAATACGAGACTCGATACACATATTTTACAACTGGATTCCCTGAGCCTAGACGCAAGTTCATCACCGCGTCGAAACACACAGCCCACCCTCGGGTTCCGGTGACAGTGTGCAGGCTGACGTGACGGTGCCTCAAACCCAGCCCCACGTCCTGCTTCCCGGCGCCAGGGGTGGCGTGCGCCTGTGCCGGCCGTGTAAGGCACGCGGGGTGGCCGGAAGGCTCGGGGCTCCGCGCGGGCAGAGCACTTTCCGGAAGCGCCAGTCCCTCAGCAGCCGGCTCCCTGGACCGCGGACACGGGGCGCACACCCATCTGTGTCAGCAAGGGACACGGGTCTCTGCTCGGGGGCACGCACGCGGTGTGACACGGGACAGCTGCGGGTGTGCTGGCGGCCGGTCACGCAGATGGCGTTTGGGACAGCCCCTCGGGCCCCTCCTCCGGGTCCGCTGTGGCGCGAAGCTCTCCCGCGCAGACCCCCGCTGGACGAGCCCCGGCCTCGAGTCAAAGGCGCGCTCCAGGACGCGGAGAGCGCGCCGCGCTCAAAACACCTGGACTCCTCAGGCGACCCCTCGGCAGGCAGGTACCCGTGACAGGCGGTCGTGTTTTGTTCTGTCCAAAGCCCAGTCCTGAAACGCTGGATTTCGGGATCAGATGGACCAGGTGCCTCCGACACGTGCCCAAGAACCACGACGTCTAACGAGGACAAGGGACGTGGAACCTCGGCGTGTGCTTCCAGGGTGACGGCAGGGGTGCCGGCGGCCGGTGCTTGGAACGTCCTTCAAACGTCCCCCGAGCCGTTTTCTGTTTCCCACACACACACCGTTCTCTCTCTCACACATGCGCACACACGCGCACACACACGCCTTCACAAGCGTCGGAGCGTACTTCCACGCCTCTCCGTGTAGTGGGCCCCTTCCGAGGGACGGGCTGTGACTAGGAGTGTCTGGGCGGGTGGCTGGCGGGTGGCGTGCTCCAGACATCGGGCGACACGCAGAGCAGTGACGGCCCAAGGACACAGGGGCGTGACTTTGGGTCCCGCACGGCCGCCCGCCCGCCTGCCGCTCCCGTGCAGGTGCCACCTGGGCCCCGCGACCCTCACACTCCGATCGGCTCGTCCGCACCTCCTCGCCGTCAGCAGGACGAGACAACGCCGCACGGGAAGGGGGTTTCTGATGGGAGAAGCCGACCCCCACGCCGGGCTCAGCCGGACAGGCCCTGCAGGCCCAGGTCTCGTCCCGGTGAGTGAGTCGGCGTGGCCTCGTGACAGCAAAGCAGCTCCGGCGTCGAGCGCGGCACCGCCCCGCGGGCCCCTGCGATCCCCTGGGAGGGACCCTACAAGGTCTCCCGACCTCGGCCGGGGGACCCCAGCCTGCGCCGGCCACCACTGCCGTCGCACCAGAGTGGCACCTCTCTTCCCACAGCTGCACAGGCAGCGTCCCGCCAGCCCTCAGGGTGTGGAGCCTTTTCCTTCACTGGGGGCTGGAGATCCGCGCCCGCCTGGCTGCATGGCTGGCTGCCCCTTGTGCTGGCTTCTATGAACGCGCCGAAGAGCTCCTCCCCGTGCAGTCTTCTGGCTGAGCATGTGTGCACACACCATGCACACACGTGCACACATGTGCACACGGGCACCCCTTGCAGCTTCTTCAGCGCCGAGAGCAACAACCTCAGACCGTCCTGCCGTGAGGCCCACGGAGGTGCTGACGTCGCTCCGCATCCGAGCGCCGGGAGCCGCCCCGGGCTGCGGCCCCAAGCCCTCGGCGGGGAGGGAAGTCCCACCGAGACTGGCTTCGCCCGCGTGCGGTTTCCTCTGGAAAAGAGTGAGGACACAAGCTGTACTTCGGCGTGAGACCTGCCAGGCCCTCGTGGGGCCCCACGCTCGGCAGGGAGGCTGCGGAGAAGCGCGTGGGCCACGTCCGAACCTCTGCCCCACAGAGCGAACGGCCCTTCCCCGGCGGTCAGGGGCCCCAGAGGGCGTCTGTGAGCCCCGAGCATGCAGCCCTTCCTGCAACGCCTGCGGCAGCCGCCACGCCTCTACCCCACGTCCGTTTCTCCTCGTTACGGAGGAAATGGCGTGGCAGCCAGGGACAGCCAGGACGGGCCGTGCAACAAGGAGGGTGGGCCGGGAGCCCACCAGGGGTGAGAGCAGGGTGGGGGCTCAGAGGCGCAACCCCTGGGGTCACAGACACCGGACGCTCCGCAGGCTTCTCATCCAGCAGAGGCGGGGCGCACTGTGGGTGGTTGCGGTTTGGGGACCTTCGCCCGGTTGCTAAGTGAGTGGCAGCGCCCCCCGGGGAGCCCCGCGGACAGACTGCCCCGTGCTGTCCCGGTAAGGACAGCCGCCAGCAACCAAACCTCCCTCTTCACTGAGGACGGTGGGGCTGTGACGTCATTTTCACACCCGCTGCGGGTGGGTGGTCCAGTACCAGAGCAGGCTGAGCACCAGCGCCACAGACCGGGCTCGTGCCCCAGCACCGGGCCGGACAGAGGAGGGATGAAGGGCAGCCGGCAGCCGGGGGTAGGGGGCCAATGCGGCCTCGGCCCAGCAGGCACACCGACCGCAGAGCCTCCCTGAGCCGGGGACGCAGCACGCCCACCGGCCCCTCACGGACCGGCCAGGAAGCAACACTCTGGTCTCTGTCGGAACGGGCCCGGCACCGGCCCGGCCCCACCCACCCACCACGACGGGAGCGGCGCCCCAGCAAAGGACCCACACTCCAGCGGGACCGCCCTGGGCGAGCCCAGTCAGACGGGCGGCACCGGCCCCTGGGCGGAGCGGGGTGAGGACCCCAACCCCGCGGGCGGGAAGTGCCGTCCCCACGGCCGCGTGAAGGGGCCTCACCTGCTCGCCGCCGCCCGTCCGGCTCTCCTCGCCCTCCCAGGGGCACGGCCGCCCTTGAGTGTGAGGGGCAGAGTCCCGACAGGGCGGCTTTGGCCACACTCGGCTCCCGCAGCCTGCAGGCTCCGGGCGGGGGCGATGGACCTCGGCGGGGTCTGGGCTGCGCAGCTGGGGCGCCTCCGGGTGTCAGAGAAGGCCGGGCTCCTTTGCAGGGGGCTGTCCCCATCTCATCCTGCCTCTTGTCCTCGTCACTGTGCTCCGTTCTGCCAGGCTCCCAGCCGCGGCGAAGGCGTGGGGTGACAGCCACACTCCCACCTGCGCCCACGGTGACAGCGTCACAGACAAGGGGTCGCTGTGGCGTGTCCATCGGCAGGGGCTTGGGACCCCAGTGAGCGAGTCACAGCGTCACCTTTGCCATCTGCGGTGGCCCAGGGGGACCCTCCTCGCAGCGTCTGGGGACCCCTCCTGGTCCCCCGAAGCAGGTCACCACGGCAGCCACTGCCTCTGTTCTGTCACTTCATGGGGCACCAGCGTTTTCTGAGGGTCCTCCTCCAAGACTGCGTGTGCGCCAGGAGCCGGGCAGGGTGGGCGTGCAGGCTCGGGGGCGCGGCCTCTGCCCCTGCGCAGCAGGGCACGCGCGCGCCCCTGAAACCGGGGTTGGGGGGCTGCGCCCCAAGGAGGGACCCTGGCGTCCGGCAGCCAAGACCAGGCCTCTTCCAGGGGAGCCCAGTCAGGGAACGAGCCCTCGGACCCATCGAGGCGACAGCCAGCGGCTCCAGCCCAACCCCTGCCCTCCCCCGACCGGAGGGGCCACACAGGCCGGATGCTGCCGTGCCTTCGGGGGTGACACGGGCCGTCTTGTTTTGCTGCCCGGGCTGCCGCTGCTCTCTGGTCCAGCTGGAGGCACGGGGTCCGGCTCCGCTGGGGGCTGGAAGGACAGAGACGAGGACCCGTGACGGAGACGGCGTGACGCCGGGGCAGGGGCTGCGGGGTGAGGCCTCGGGGGGAGGGCCCCCTCAGGCACCCTGTGAGGGGCGGGGCCCCAGACAGAGACGCCCCGTGTTGTGTCGGGAGGAGGCAGGGGTCGGCTTCCACGGGGGGCCTGGGCCTGAGAGCCCACCCGGAAGCTGGCCCTCCGGCTGCACCTCCCGCGCGCCCTAAGCTTGTGCCCGACACCACGGGGAGAGGACACGGACCAGGAGACTGTGCTCCGCCAGCGTCGCCGGGCATTCGGGGTGGGAGGCACCCCCACTGCGGTGGCACGGGTCCTGCCCTCCTCTTGGCCAGGAAGGCAAGGCAAGCGCCCGTGTGCGGCCCCCCGAATCCCGGCCCAGGGGTGGGCTGAGGGTCCTGGGCTGAGGGTCCTAGGCTGAGGGTCCTGGGCTGGGGGCCGGGCTGAGTGGCGGCCGACGACATACTCACCACGTCAGGGCACCCCGGCGAGCTAAGACCAGAGGATGAAAGCTAAGGAGAAAAACAAGAACAAAAACAGAAACTGAAAAGGAAGGGGAGGGAGGAGACACGGAGGGAAAGAAAGAGAAAAGAGAGTTTGTAGCACCTCTGGCAACGAAGAGGGTGGTCACAGACAGAACAGAACAGAGCAGAACGTGGGGTGCCGGGCCCAGGGGCCATGCTGGGGTCTGGCGTCTGGCGGTTTAAGGGCCGCGCTTCCAGGGCCTGTGGGGACCCTGTGTCTGAGTGACGGTGCAGCTGCCACACAGAGACACGCCCGGGGGACCTCGCACTGGCGGGGGCAGGGCTGGGGGCACAGTCGGGAGGCCCGCCGGTGTGTCCGCCGCACGGCCAGTCACCTCGCCTCTCGGGGGCTCGGTTTCCTCCTCTGAGAGGTGGACCGGCTGCGTGGACGGCCACCAGAGAGGACAGGGACAGTGGTCATGGGCTAACCACGCTGAGGGGCCCTGTGGGAGCCGGGCGCCCCGCACTCCTGGCAGCCCCACCGTGAGTGACCAAGTGCCAGCCGTGTCCTGAGTACGCTTCACACTCGGGGCGGCTTGTGGGGTTGGGGGGGGTCCAGAGCAATTCAGACCCACGGACATCTGGCCTTGAACCAACTGCTTGGAAACCCAGAGCTCCTTTAGCTGGGCTAACAGAACGGAAGGAAGATTCCAGCATTTAATCCTGACAGAGGCTCTTTAAGAAGCAAAGGGGCGCAGCTGTCACTCAGGGGAGTGGAGACTGTCCCCCGGCGAGGCTGGAGCCCCAGCAGTGTCCCCGCCCCGGTGGCCCGTGAACACACGGAGCGTGAACCCTTGTTCGCCCGACGCCGGTTTGGAAGGTGCGCCCCACACGGCTCCAGGGGCCGGTCTTGGGCACAGCGAGCGGGTTTGCTTGGTGGAAGCAGGTGGTGTTGGCAGGAGAGGCGGGCGGGCCGGCGGGGAGGGGACCCTCAGTCCTGCGGACACAGCCCTGCTGGCCCTCCGCCAGGACGCAGGCTGCCCACAGTGAGGGAGCCCCGTCCAAACCCAGCCTCCTGCTGCACGGACGGGGAACTCAGGGTGGTGTGACCCACTGGCCTCTTCCCTCAGCGCTCAGTGGGGGGCCGGTCACTACAGGCGATCCCCCCCAGGCAGGGCTGACCACAGGACCCCATCACTTGTGGTCAGCAGAGATCACTGAACGGTCCCTAAATTTGGGGGGGAAGCTGCCCTAAACTAAGCAAACCCCTCAGGAAGAGTGAGGGTCCTCCCGGGCCTGCTCCATGCGGCCTGGTCCGGGGAGCACCAAGTCCCACTATCACCCTGCGTGGGCCGAGCGCCCTCGAGCCGTGCCTCCCAGGCCAGGGGCCAGGAGAAGGGCTGGACAGCCCGCCCCAAGCCCCCAGGCGCGTGGCCCCCAGCTAACCACCCACCAGCAGCGTTTCCTGACCCTGGAGACAACTGGGCTGAGGACCAGGACTAAGAGTCCCGTACTGGATGGATGGCCTGTCCTTGGGGGACATCCGTGCTGCAGAAACTGGGTTTCGTCCAACCTGCCTGGGGAGCTTGGGAAAACCCAATGCTCCGCACGCTGTCAGGGAGCCTGGGTCGCTGGTCCGGCCCCCGCTGCAACAGCGGAAACCGAGGCCTCTAGAACGTGGGCCCCAATGTCTCGGGGGCGGGCCGGACCCCAGACCCGGGCTCCTGGCTCCTGGCCCAGAGCTGCCACGTCCTGGGGCCTGTGCGTGTCCTCCTGAGCCCGGCCTCAGGCCGGCCGGCACTGGACGATGCGGCCGTGACCGGCTGGTTCTTCTCGGTCTGTGGCGCTCCAGGGGTAAAGCAGCCCCGACAGCGGCACTCACTGTACCTTTTCCTCCAGTTCCTTTATCTGTCTCTTCTGAGCTTCTACTCTTTCTTCCAACTCTTTAATTCTCTGCAACGTTAAAAGGGGGAAAGTCTTCCATGATCAGAGCATTGGGGAGAAGCCTCCAAAGACGTCACTCGGGGGCTTGGCGCACACACAGCCACGGGGCAGCGCCGCGCTGGGCGTGGGCCCTGGCGGTCGGGCTGACGGGGGCCTGTCTGCGCATCCGGTCTGTGCCTCGAGGCCGGGACCTCAGCCCGTCCCCCGTGCGGCGTCTGGGATGGGGCGGCTCTGCCGGCCCTGGCCGCCCAGGGCACAGCCAGCCCCTCCAGGCTGTGCTCGACCTCCCCTCGGGCACGCTCGCCTCCCACCTCCTGCAGCTCTAGACCATCAGCTGCGAGCCAGACACCCAGGGAAACGGGCTGGGCCGGAGAGTCCCGGACTGAAGCCCTCCGGTGGGCGGTGCCGACTTGATGCCGATCTGCGTGTGCCCACAGTGTCCAGGGGGCCCGCCCTGGGCCCGGGGTTGGCAGTGCTCTGACTGCAGCCTGTCTGGTGGGCGTGGGGCCGCAGATGATGGTCCTCACGCTGACCGCCCGGGATCAGGGGCTGAGGAGCTGGCGGCTGGGAGCCCTCAGCTGGAACATCAGTCCCTGACAGCCACTGCCTCTGGGCGTCCCGAGCAGGGTCCACATCCGTGGTCCTCCCAGGCCACTCGGGGACACACAGAGGAGGGGAGGTGTGTCTTCCAAGCCAGGCCCTCTAGTGGGCCAGCGTCCCTCACGCCCCGCTCCGTTAGAAAGGGACTAGCCGGAGGAGACCAGCGGCTGCTCCCCAGCCCATGAGCTGCTGCTCGCCAGATGGCACCCTCACCACACCCTTACCCAGCGGTCAGGGATCCCAGGAGAGGGGACACTGAGAGCCCAGGACAGTGTGACCCAGGAGGCTGGTCTGGAGGGGCAGACAGCCTGGCAAAAGGGTCTGCCCAAGGGCGTGGCCATGGAAGGGTATGGCTACTAGACAGCATGTTCCTGGTACCACCCCTTGGCCCCGACCTGCACCTGCTGTGCCAGCTGCAGCGGCTCCATGTTCTTCCATCCCATCCCCTCCCCTCCCCCCCGCACCTGCTGTGCCAGCTGCAGCTGCTCCATGCTCTCCCATCCCTTCCCCTCCCCTCCCCACGCACCTGCTATGCCAGCTGCAGTAGCTCCATGCTCTCCCATCCCTTCCCCTACCCCCGCCCCCGCACCTGCTGTGCCAGCTGCAGCGGCTCCATGCTCTTCCATCCCCTCCCCTCCCCCCCGCACCTGCTGTGCCAGCTGCAGCAGCTCCATGCGCTCCCTCAGGATCTGGGCGTCCCGCTCTCGCAGCTCACTCATGACCTGGCGCTTCCACTGCTCCACGGCCACCCTGAGCTTCTCCCGCTCATCCTCCGACAGCAGCTCAGCCACCTTGGCGCCCGCCTCCTGCTGCAGCGCGTCAAACAGCATGGCCTCCAGCTCCAGGATGTGCTGGGCGGGAGGGCAGAGGTCAGCCTTCGCAGCTGGGGGCCGGGCACCCGTCCCTCGGGGTCACGTCTCCGAGCCCCTGTGCGGAGGGCACTCCTTCCTCCTGCACCGACTGCTGAAGCAGTGCAGCACGGACAGCGGGCCCTCCACAGGGCTTGTACCTTTGGGAAGGCGCAGTCGGCAGGCATAGGAGCCCGGGGGGCGCAGCCCGTGGGGCCCCCGAGGAGAGAGCAGCAGAGGGAAGGCCCTTCCTTGGCCACAAGCTGTCAGGCTGGCTCTGGGAGCCCCAGGGAAGGCGGCGGGCAGTGCTCCCAGGGCGTGTGTAAGGACGGAAGGGTGCGTGCTGGACTCCCCACCTGTCCCCAGCCAAGGCCAGGCCTCCGTCATCCCCCTGCCACCTGTGGTGGGGCGGATTGTGTCCCTCCCACACCAAGTGGGGGGGCCGCTGGGTGTCGCTCGGCACTGGGGAGCAGGCATGGGGCACACCCATCCCCGAGGGGTCGCAGCGTCCTTGAGGAGGCAGGCCTGGGCCTTGGGGTTGCCCAGGTCGACCAGCTTGCCCCTCCGGCCACAGCGCCACCCAGCGCTCCGCAACCCTGGGCCAGCTCTGTGCAGGGGCCTCTGCAGGTGACGGCTTCCCCATGGACCCGGGAGAAGGGTGACCGTTAGGGGCCACCGTAGTCACCACGGATCTCAGGGGAGGGCCTGGCGCCCCCAGAGCCCCCTCAGTAAAAGACCAGGAGGAACGGAGAAGCTGGTCCCGCTGACTGGCAGCCGGGGCCCCAGGGCCCAGGGCAGGGCTGATGCGTGAGGCCAAGGGCAGGGAAGGGCTGAGCTGTGAGCCGGTGGCCCATGGAGCGGACACAGTGCCAAGGAAAGACCAGAGTGGGTGTGCGCCTCACCCCTCGGCTGCTTCCCCAAAATCCTGTCGTGACTGAGAAGGCGCTGTGGGCCAACACGAACTGGTCCCTGCCACACCGCAGCCCCCAGGTACGCGGCCTGTCACCAGTGCCCAGGGGTTTAGCCGTTTGCTCTGGGGGACTTCCAAAGATTTTCCTCCGGAAAAATGTCATGGACACAATCTTTGAAAAAGCCAAATTCTCAAACTACAGAAACTCATCTTCCCATCAAAAATGTAACACCTTCAGCCCTGGCTGGTGTGGCTCACTGGATTGAACATCGGCCTGGGAACCAAAGGGTCGCCGGTTCAATTCCCGTCAGGGCACATGACTGGGCTGCAAGACGGGGGCATGAGAGGCAACCACACACTGATGTTTCTCTCCCTGTTTTCCCTCCTTTCCCCTCTTTAAAAATAGATAAAACCTTTAAAATATGTAACACCTTCAAAAATGAATGTTTAGCTTTCTTTAGGCAAAATGACTATGAAAAGTCCTTTAGGCTGAGTGGACATTCTAAGAAATGAAAAAAAATAAGCACCCCACTTACACGGCACTGTCCCCAGCCGCCACCGCAGCTCGCACGCCCCAGGGACGGCCCCTTCTCAGGACGGGCGCCCTGTGTGCGGGGGCGCCCGTGCTCTGACACACGCGGCTGAGCGTGGGGTGGAGAGTGCACGCCTCAGGAAGCTGGGGGGGCATCGCCTCCCCGCGCGCACAAGCACGGGCCAGCGGCCACCTGTGGGACTCTCTCCTCCTCTCCCGCCAGCACCAGCGCCCGGAAGGGGGACTGACACCTCCATGCACCCGGAGGGGCCGAGTCGCTGGCCTCAGGTCTCCCGGGGGCTGGACGCTCAGTCCCAGACCCCACGCCTGCTGCCACCATCCTCGGGCCGCCTTGCCGGGGCCACGGAACAGCGTTTCCTGAACTGGAACGCGACAGGTGCTGACTGCACGGGGGGCGCAGGCACTCGGCCTCGGACTGCGTGCAGGGTGACCCCGGTGGACGGGGCGGGCGTCACTCCTGCGGGAAGCCTGGGGGCCCCTGTGGGGGCGCTGCTCCGCGGGGCAGGTGGATGGGCTGGTCTGGGAGTGGGGGGTGGGGCGACCCCAGTGAGACAGAGCTCCCGACACCCCAGTGAGTCCCGGTTCAGTGACCCCTATCTCATCGACTCGCTTCCAGTGTCCCCGTGACTCTGCTCCTGTGCCCGTGTTCACGGGGCAGAGCGTCTGGTGACAGGCGGCCAGCACAGCCGAGCAATCGCCGGGCGAGGGGGCGCAGGGGAACAGAGGCAGGCAGCGACCCCGCGGGGGTCACAGGGGCCCGGCCCCACCAGTGTGGGACCCGCTTTCCCCATTTCCAACCCCCGCTCCCGCGGGGGCGCCCCAGCCTCGTGCCCTCACCTTGTGGGCCTGGTCCAGCGCCTGCTTCCGGAAGTCCAGCTCCTCGTCCAGGTAGCCCTTCTGCTTACTGAACAGCTCCTGCAACACGAGAGGACCAGTGTCTCGGCCCCGGGGCCCGCCCGCCGCTGCCGGGGGCCGGCTGCCCGCCGGGACGCCCACCCACCTTCTCGCTCTCCAGGTCGGCCATCTTCCGCTGCAGGGCTGACTCCGTCTCTTCGATCTGCTGGAGCCACTGGACACGACAGAACAGGCGACTGTGACCCTCGGGGCCGTCGCACCTCCCCACTCCATGGAGACGGCCTAGGGGAGGGGGGAGGCCCCCGTGTCCCCCCACGCTTCCCCCCAGAGGGACGAGCCCCGCTCTCGCCGGGAGACGGGCTGGGCTGGCACCGTGGTCCCCATGACATCCCTGCGACCAGGATGCAGGCCACGTCCAGGCCCCAGCCCACAGCCAGGCCGGTCTCCCGCGAGCGTGCCCTCAGCCCTCCCCCGGGGGCAGGAGGGTCGTCAGTGGAGGGCAGCAGGAGCTCGTGCCCGTGAGCTCGGCTGGGAGGTGCAGGAGGGGTCCTCCCTGTCCCGGCCCCTGCACCTCCTACTCCCTGGACGCCCCTGCCTGCTGGAGGCCCACAGGGGGGCACGCTGACAGCCAGTGCGGGGTGCACTGGGCAGGCTGGGACTGCGTGTGGGACGGGGAGTAGGGGAGCTGGGGTGTGGCGAGCCCGGGCTGGCTGGGCGGCCCGCAGAGGAGGGTCTCCGCAGGCCAGACACAATGCTGACTGTTTCAGAGGCCCACCGCACCTCCGGTCTTTGTGGGGAGACCGGGGCGGAGCTGGCTCACTCTGTTGTGTGCAAACATGCAGGGCGGGTGCCTTTCCACCCCTGCGTGTGCCAGAGCTCCCAAGGCCAACAGGGTCAGCCACCCCGCACCCCACCCCCTCCTCCCGGGGAGAGCGTTCTCTGAGCTGAGCCCGGAGTGCAAGACCCGCTGGGAGTACGGCCCTTCCCGGGAGCATCCGGTCACGTTACCTTTTCAGCCAAGGTCAAGACTGTCCTGGCTTGTATGACGACCACTTGCTCTTCATTGGTCAGATTCTGCACCCAAAAGCAGAATACACAGTCAGGGGCAGGGCCCTCCGGGGCAGCTGGGATGAATGAGGGGTGCACGGTGGGGCTGAATGGGGGGCGCACAGCGAGACAGAAGGGTGGGTGTCTGCCGGGGCTGACTGAACAGACGCAGGGCGGGGGCCGGGGCCGCAGCTGAGAATGCTTTTGCTGGAACAGCCTCCCGGGCGTCCCCGGTGCCCCCCTCTCCTGAGCCTGTTTGCTCTGGGTGCGTTCTGTCTGTCCCCTCGCGTCCCCTCGCTGCGGCACCCAGGCAGCACGCGGCTCCGCCCTGCGCCCTCAGGCGCTCCACGTCCGCTCTTCGCGGAGCACGGAGCCTGCGTCGTGGACACGCCGCGTGCAGCCGGGGAGCGAAGACCAAGGCGCCTGGCGCTGAAATGGCCCCGCCCCTGGGGCTCCTGCCTCTTCGCCGCGTGTTTCGGTCGTGTCGTTCCAAGGAGCCCACCTGGGTGGCCCCTCCCGGCGGGGTGAGCTGGCTTTGGGCCCACCAGCACCCTCAGGGGGTGCGGGCACGTGATGCAGGGGCCGCTCAGACGCCCCCTCTGTCAGTGCCGGGGCAGGAGCCGGGCACCCAGGGCCCCGCTGCCGGGGGAGAGCCCTGGGGGTGGGGTCTCCTGCCACCCAATGCCCACGCGGCAGCACGGGGTGGGGGCTGCTGACCCACTGCTGTAGGCACCCAGGCAAGCCGTGTCCATGGGGGGGGCATGGTGCTGGGAGTAGGGCCGGGAGCCCCGCTTTCCTCCTCTCGGGGTACCCAGCCAGGCTCTGTGAACGCCTGGGTTTGGGGGTATAGTCACACGCATTCGTTTCTGTTCCCTCCACCTGCTGTGGGACGTGCGCTCATCTGACTACGGGCCTCACTCGGCCTTGGGAGCCCCAGGCAGGGAGCCGTGGCGGGGACGGGGAGCCCCAGGCGCCTTCGGACAGCTGCAGACCTTGTGTTTGTCGGTGGACCTTGGGGGAAGTCCTGGGTGTGGAGGGGGGCCGCCCAGTACAGCCCACCCACCCGCTGGGCAGGGGACTCAAAAGTGCAGGGTGACAGGTGGAGGCTGGAGGGGAGGTGGATGAGTAGATGGATGGAAGACAGACTGACAGACAGGATGGACAGATGGATGAGGGATGGGGGATGGATGGAGGATGGATGGTAGGTGGATGGGTAGGTGGACGGAAGACGGACTGACAGACAGGATGGACGGATGGATGAGGGATGGAAGATGGATGGAGGATGGGTGGGTGGGTGGTGGGTGGGTGACGACTGGGTAGATGGATGGGAGATAGCTTGACGGACAGGGGACGGAGGGTGGTAGGAAGGGCTACGCTCCTTCTGTCCCCTTAGTACCCACGATTCCTTCCAGGAGTCAGCTGATGAAACTGGAAACCTGCCCTCAGTGACACTCGAGGATTATTCACGGGCCCTGCCCGCCCTCTCAAACACAGGAAGTGGGACCCCCCCCAGTCTGGGGTACCTAAGCCCCCCACAGAGCCGCAGCCCCTCCCTGCAAGGGTCCGGAAGAGTTAAAAAGGGGTTTCGGGAGCTGAGGACACGTGGACAGAAGCACCCCTGCTGGGGTACTGGGCGTGGGCCCCACCCTCGCTGAGCAGAGGCCCCGACCCCCACACTTCGGTGCTGGCCGCCACCGGCACGGGCACAGGGGCGACGTGAGGAAGGGACGGAATTCCTCCCAAGGGCCTGGCGCGCATCTGCAGCAGCTCTGGCCACAAGGAGGGGCGGCCGGTGGCAGGGTGGCCGGGGGACTCACGGGGCCCCGGAGCAGGGGGCTGGGGCCTCGGGGCGGTCGGCGTGGGGAGCATGCACAAGTCAGGAGAGCAACATACACTTACGGCGTTGTCCCCCAGGATGTCCAGCTTCTTCATCAGCTCTGCGACCAGGATGTCCTGGAGGCAAAGACACGAGGGACGCGGGGCAGGTGAGCGCCAGCCGGGCAGGGGCGGGAGGGGGCGCGGGCGGGGCACGGCTGGGGCGGGGTTACCGTCACGCCTTCCGCCTCGCAGTACGCTTGCAGGGGGCTCTTGCCGTCCACGAAGGGCGTGTGGTGGAAGTTGATGGCGGGCGATTTCCTCTCCCTCTCCTAGACAGAGAGCAAGGCTGGGCCCAGGCCCCCGTCCCCCCGCCACGGGGGCTGGGCTAGGGGCGGGCCAGGGAGCACAGGGAGGCCACGGAGGCCACCAAACACGGTCAGCACGGCCCCTGTGCACCCGCCCCCCGGGGCGGGGCTCCTGGCTCCCCCGGGCCTCGGGACACTCGCCCGTCCACCATGGACCCCAAGGTCCCCCGAGGGCCTGCTCCCCACTGTTCCCCACAGGCCCGACAGGAGCAAGACCCTGGGACAGTGGCAGGCATGGCCACATCCTCGTGTGGGACACACGCAGGAGCCCTGGAGGCCGAGAGGACGGTCACGCATAGGGGCAGTGGCACAGCCTTCCTGCCGCCCCAGGGAGGTGGACGGGGAGACCCTGAGGGGCAACTCCACCTGGACTCAACCTGCTTCCTCGGTGGGCAAGTGGGGACCCAGGCCCCCACCTCAGGGGTGCAGGGACTCCAGAAAACAAGACGGTGGGAACAGGGGCTCAGAGAGACAAGGTGAAGACAGGCAGCAGTGTTGTACAGGAGGGGGGTCATCCTGCCAGCGGGGTCATGACCTCCTGGTGGCCAGGACCCAAAAGGAGGCCATGAGCCTTGTACGGGTGGCCGGCAGGGTGGACACCAATCTGGGCCACTGCCTCCCTCCTCAGAGGTGGCCCACGTGTCCCGGCCGCCCTTGCAGAGAGGAGTGGCTGGTGGCAGGTGAGCGCAGCCACGAGGGCAGCCTTGACCCCCCTCTTCCCCTGACGGAGGCCGAGGTCCCTGCGGAGGGTGAGGGCTAGGCCACGGCATCCGGTCCCCGCACGGCACCCCTTCCTGCCAGGCCTTCCAGGGTCGTGCGTCAGCAAGGCTGAGCCAAGGCCGGCTCAGGCGCCCGTCCCCCGGGCTCCGAGGGCAGCTGAGCTCAGCACCTCCGCCGCACCCCCCCTCCCCCGCGCACCTCCAGCTCCAGAATCCGGAACTCCAGCAGCTCGTTCTGGTCCCTTGCATCCTGGACCTCGTGCTTCAGCCGAGCCTCTTGCGTCTCCAACTGCTTAATCTGTAAGATAAGAGGTGGAGGGGCCTGGCTTCAGGGCCCAGTGCACGGGCCGGGAGAGGGGAAAGCACGGCATGCCCATGACCCCTGCCTCGCCCTGGCCGGGGCGCACTCCCAGGCCCCAGGCCGGTCCAGGGCTGGAGCGGTGCTGCCCAGCGGGGCCGTGTGCTCTGGCTGCCAGGCCGCCCGCCCTCCAGAACCGACTTCACCGACTAAGGGACAGTTTGCACGTTGGGTTTAACAAGCGGACCTGTCCTGAGGCCACACCGTCCAAAGGGTGCTCCTCTCGAGGACAGGAAAACGCACTGAGCGGCGCCCCCTCGGGTGGGCGGTGGGACCCACGCCCCCGACTGACCCCGAGGGGCTGAGGGGCTGTCCCCAGTGTGGGGGCGGGTCTGAAGGGCGCAGCGGCGTCTGACTGACATGTGCCCCAGGCCTGCAGCCCCTGTGCCGTGAGCCCCTCCTCCAGCCAGCCCGAGCTCGGAGGTGTTCTAACCGTCGCCAACCACGGCGAGGTCCGTGGGGCCAAACACGGATGGGGAGGCCGCTGTAGACTCTGGGCTCCCCCCGGCCGGGTGCAGAGACCCACACCCCTCCATGAGCCCAGGGCGACCGCTTTCCCCGGGGGAGCCGCCAGACGCTCGGACCGGCCGGGCGCACCTTTTCGACGAGCTCTTGGTTCCTCCGATACAGGGCTTGCTTCTCCTCGATCCACTTCATGTCCTTGAGGACGGAGTGGAAGTGGAGAGGTTAGTGCACTGCAGGGTCAGATCGCACATCCCACACTCAAACCACAACCTTGCAGAACAGAGGGTTCCACGGAAGGACTCGACACCCAGCTTCTGGACAGCCCGTTCCTGGGCCGCCTGGGCGGAGAGCAGGGGGCAGCCCCACTCTGGGTGGATGCCACGCAGGCCCCCGGGGGGCACGCCCACCTGCCCCTGTTCCGCCAGCGCCCTCTCCAGGTCCTCGATCCGCGCCTGCGCCCTCTGCACGTCAGCTTGGAGCTGCTCGCGGGTCTGTGGGCGGGAGGGGAGAGACATCAAATTTTCCCTAAGAGCCAGGACGTGCCCCCACGACGGGGCCTCTGAGGACAGTGCGTCTGCCGAGAACGGGCAGTCGGCGGCTTCGCAAGGACGCTCTGTGGGAAGGACAGACCCCAGGGCTGACCAGAAGCGAGCGACCCCACTTGATGGTGGGAGTCGCTGTAATTCGTCCTGGGGACCCTCCTTTCGGGGTGAAACAGCCAACAGGACCTGGGCCTGCGGGGTGCCAGCTGGGGCTCGTTCCAGCCGCTGTGACAGGGATGGCCCGGCACGGATGGGCTCGCAGAGCAGCCCCCCAACAGTGCCCTCCTTCCACCCTGGCGCCCTCCGCCTGCCCTGGGCTCCCCACTTTGCTGAGCCTGCCCTCGTTTGGAAAACCAGCCCCCTGAGCACCTCCTGGGCTTCCAGGGCCCTGGCCACCTCCTGCGTGCGAGTCAGCTCCCTCTGGGGTTAAACCACAGGGCGCTTCACCCTGATGGACGCTCCTGACCCCCGACCCTGGGGACAGCTTCCAGGGCAAACGGGTGAGAGCATGTGGGACCAGCGGGGCACAGGGCCTGGGCCCCCCCACCCCGCACTCAGGGGGTGTCCGACTCCGCTGCCCCCGGCACACTCCTGCCTTCTCTCTCTCTAAGGGTGGCAGGAAGGGAGGTGAAGCGTTTGGGGAGAACCCTGGGGTGGGGACCGGATTCCTGTTAGTCCTCACCCCCATGTGCAGGTTGGAGGGGAGGGGCGGTGTAAGCCCAGGTCCTGGCCCAGGGACCACCAGCAGAAGGGCCGTCCCCGGCCCACCCCCACCGCCAGGCGTCCCTGATTGGTGCGGAAGGTGGCGGGGGCGCGGGGCACTTCCCACAGAGTCTGCCTGCACGGACACGTCCCTCTGGACACTTTACTTTCCAGGCAAAGACCTCGAGGCCGTGCTGCCCGCCTGTTTGCGTGTGGCCCCGAGCAAAGCTTTCTCCAGGGCCCAGCAAGACACACGCTCTTCTCCCCGCTTCTCCCGCTGCCAGGAAGGGGCCCCCCCGCCCCCCTGGCCGCCCCCTGCTGCTGGGGCGGGACCAGGTCCAATCAGTGTAGGAGGAAACACTCAAAGTTCCCCGTTACAAGGAAGCGTCCTTTCTGTGGTCACCTCTCCTTTCAGGCCGGAGGAGGGGCAGCCCCTCCCGGGCAGGGGCACAGCGGGAGGCATGTTCTGTTGGGACCCCAACAGGTGTCCCCCAAAATGTCAGCGAGGCCAGAGGAGGAAACCCAGCTAAGCCACAGGGCAGTCATGGGGGAAGCAGTGAGGCCTGTGGCTCCGGGGGCAGCTCCAGCGGGGGCTCCACCTCTGCTGTCCCCTGGTCCCCGGAGGGCCCAGCTCCGCCCGGCCAGCCACGCTGAGGCCCAGAACGATGGGCAGATGGCCTCTCCCCGCCACCATGGGGCTGGGGGAGCAGAGCTGCACCCCCCACCCTGGGCCCCAGAGCTGCAGGCTCAGGAGAGCCCTTTCCTCCACGGGGACGCAGCCTGTCCTCCTGCCCCGCCACCACAGTTCCTGCAGCTGCCCCCTCGCAGCCCAGGCAGCCCCGGGACAGTCAGGTGGGCGAGAGACTTCAGGTGGGGCCCTTGCAGGGTGCGCCCGCCAGCCCTGCATTCCAACCTTTCCCGGGAGAGACACAGCCGTGGGCACCCCCCACCACCGTTCATCCAGGAGGTGGGGCAGGCGTGGGACGCCCACCTGCCCCGGGCGGGGCTGCCCAGCGAGGCCCGGAGGCAGGTGGGCCCAGCTTCTGAGCTCGGTGGGTGTCGAATGAATGACCAGTCTCAGCAAATGGCACCACCTGAGCTTGGACGCTGGCCCCGTGCCCGCTCCGCCGGGTCTGCAGCAGAGGTGACTTCACCTTCAAGGCGCTGCAGGCCCTGGGGCCTCCCCGGCGGCCGGAGCCGGACAGCGCGCTCCCTGGAGGCTCACTGGCACTCCTGCTCCGGCAGGCTCCTCCCCGGCCGGCCCAGCCGGGCTGGCGGCTTCCCCACCTCTGGCTCTCAGTTGCGGGGCGGCGTCCCTGGGCCACGCTAACTACTGGGGGTCGCACGGGGCGGGGGGGGGCGGTGGAGTGGAAGTCAGTTAGACCTTAACTTCTCGCTCGGCGTCCAGCGTCCCTCCGACCTGCTCCTGCAGCAGGGCATACGCGCGCTGCAGGGCCTGGTACTCCATGGTCAGCTGCCGGAACCGCAGCTCCGTCTCCTCCTTGGCCATGCCCTGCAGAGGCGCACACAGCCAGGGTTCGCGCGGGCCCTCCCTCCCGAGCAGGCTTACCCCGCCCACCCGAGGCGGGGGGAGAGCAAGGCTGCAGCGGTCCAGCCAAACGGCCACAGTCCTCCCACCTGCCCCACGCTCCAGGCCCCTCCTGCACGGGGACCCCCAACACCGCCTCCCGGCTGCAGGGACACCTGCTGCCCTAGAGGGGGTAGGTGGCTGCTGCCACTGTGGCCTCTGAGGCCCCGCTGGACCCCGAAGGGTTCGCTGCTCAGGAAACAAGCCCGGGGTCGAGTGGGATGGCGCCACGTCCAGAGTGACCGGGCCCGAGAGCCCTCACCCGGCCCGGCTCTCGCAGCGCCAGCCTGCACCCCGAGCCTTGCTGGCGGCAGGTGGCTGCCGGGTCTGAGATGGCTCAGCAGCTCGGTGGCCACGGGGACCTGCCAGGGGTGGCCCCACCACGGCCTCCATAACCTGGCCAGGGCCTTGGGCCACCAGCCACTCCTTGTCCCTTGGCCACAGGGACAGGGCCCATCAGCACAGACTCAGACGGCTGCCCGGGTTTGAGGGTGGTGTCCCTCCAGAACAAGGGGCTGGGGTGGCACACGCTGGCCGTGTTTCTATCGGAGACAAACCCTCTGCTGCCCTCGCGCACCCCAGCGTGTGCCCTTGGCAGCGGCGACAACCCTGGGCGGGGGTCCGGGCCTCCCCCACACGCAGCCCCCTTTCTCCCTGCAGGGGCACTGGATGGGGCAAAGCGGACAGGGCAGGTGCCCGGAGGAAGGGGCGGCCGGCAGGGCGGCAGAGCACGCTTCCCACGGCGTGGAACCGTGGACTGTGGGGGACACGGCCGGTGAGGGCCACCCGGCCACCTGTGGGGAGCTGCCCCCGTCCCGGCCCTGCCTGCGCGGTCACCTCCTCCAGGTCGTCCTCGGGGGTGCACGGGGTCTGGTCCGTCCGGTCGGTCTGGTAGGATACGGAGGAGCCGTCGGACTCCAGAGAAGCCTCTTCATCGTACCCGAAGAAGGTCTCCACCACGACCGGCTTTGGGGGGAGGGCGCGTGTTAGTCCAAACCCCTCCGGGCCGCGCTGCCCGCCCCCGGGGACCTCTGGGCCGCTCCCCCCGGCCCTCCGCTGCCCGGCTGTGAGCCACGCCCCAGCGCATCTCGGCCCCCGGCCCCCAACCTCGCAGCAAGGCGGGTGCCACGCGGCCCGTGTGGAAGTGAGCTGGGAGAGAGAGCGGGAGGGGCCGGGCCTGCGGAAAGGCGGTCCGCCATCGCAGTGGGGACGAAGCAGGGCCCACGGCAGCGGCACTCCATGCCACCGCGCAGGTGACACGTCGCGGGACTCACGGTGAGCGCCGCCCCACGTTTGGCAAGGGGCCACTGTCTAGCCGTTCGTTTTTGTTGTGTTTTCAGAGAATCGTCCAGGGCAGATTACAATAAAAGTAACACCAACAGCAAAAGCTGGTCCTGCCCCAGCGTGCGTGAGGGCCCTGCCTGCGGGACGCCCCCCGGCTCCTCCGTGACGTTGGTGACCCCGGCTCTCCCCACCCCCACCCCGGGCCCTGTGAGTTCCAGCTCACGGAAGGCCCGCTGTCCACAGAGGCCAGAGCGAGTGGTGGCCAACGTACCGCCCGATGCCCTGTCCTCAGCCCCGAGCCCGCCCTCCTCGATGAGGGCCCTGACAGCCCGGCCTGCCCCGCTCCTGCCTCCTCCAGCCCGCCCACGCTGCTGTGCCTGCTGCTGGTGCCTGAGCACCCTGAGGTGACCCCACACCTCCCGTGCCACCTGGGGGTCTTTCTAAGGCCCAGACGAGCGTGTGTGACAAACCCCGTGGACCACTCAACACCAAACAAAAACACGCTTTGCAAAAACCAGGACGGGAGTCGGTCCTTCAGCAATGTCTCCCGGATCCCCTCTAAGGAAAATCACAGGCTTATCGAAAGGACCGAGCAGCAGAGACACTCTCAGGTCTTCCAGGGAGGGGCTGCGGCCTGCAGGGGGCCGTCCCCAGCGCCTCGGGGCCTGGCAGGGCAGCGGGGGGCCAGAGCCCTGTGGCTGACCCTCCCCTCCTCGCTGTTGTCACGAGTTCCTGCCTTCTCTTGGAAAATTAAGAGAAGCGAGGCCACCCTGACAGGTGGGGCCGGGTGGGCTGGGCGTCACCCTGCAAACCGAAGGTCAGGGATGGATTCCGGGTCAGGGCACAGGCCTGGGGTATGGGTTCGGTCCCCGGCTGGGGCGCGTGTGAAAGCCCACTGATCCATGTTTCTCCCCCTCCCTCTCTCCATCCCTTCCCCTCTCTCTAAAAATAAATACATAAATAAAGTCTGTAAAAAATACTTTAAGAGAAATAAGGCTGGGTCCTTTGATTTAAAACTGTGAGCGCAGCAGGCACCTCGCTCCCCTCCGCCGGCCCCCCCTCACCTTGGGGAGCTTGGCCATCTTCTTCCTCTGTTTCCGAAACCTCAGCAGCTTGTCCCGCTCCTGCAGAAGCCAGTTGCGGAGAGGATTTTGAGTAATTGAGCAGCTCTGTCCGCTTCAAATGCACAGGTGGACGTCCCGTGTGGCCACTGAGCGGTCGGTGGTGACTCCGACCGGTGGACTCCACCCCCTCTCCCCCGTCCTGGCACCTGAGTTCCACTGCCCGATCGGGGGCTGCAGGTGCGGACGCCGCTCTGCACCCCTCAGGCTGCCGGAGTGACCGCCCGCCCGTTTGGGTGGCCCGGCTCTCCACGCTCAGCGGCACCCACCGTGGCGGGGGCCGTGCGAGGGGTCCGGGGACCTGCGCGGCCGGCACGGAAACGGGCCTCAGGCAGACAGAGCCGGCTCCCCGCGTGCTCTGGGCAGAGGTCTGTGTCTCAGACACACGTGGACGTGGGCCCGTGGACGTGTGCGGGGGCCTGGGCTGCCTTCCTGTGACCGTGACGGAAGCAGCCAGGCCCAGACTGCGGTCCACGCTGGCTGGGACACCCGTGGCGGGGGAAGGGCCCCAGGAGGGGCCCCCAGACCTGTGCTTGATTGAACGACTCAGAAGCCAGCACAGCCGGGCGCCGCCGCAGGCCGACGGGGCGCATGCGGCCCACTGGTCGGCGGCGTCCGCAGTCGCCACCGCAGAGCCGTGGGGCAGGCACCACTGCGGCCACCAAATCCACCCAGCTGCTGGCCCGGCCCCTTCTGTCTGGCCCGGGAGGAGCCGCGGGCGCAGGGGGCCACGGGGACAAGGGCGGACGGGGCCAGTGGTACTTACTAACACGCTCTTCACGTAGCCGGCCGTTTCCAGGGTCTAGGAAGAGAGGACAGAGGTCTGGAGAGTCGGACAGTGACCTGTCCCCAGGACCCCAGAGCCCTGCGCCCACCCCCTGACCTCTGCCACTTCCTGACCACAGAGTCACATGGCTCCGCCCCCTGCCCCTCTGGGGAGGGCAGCCCCCTCATCCTTCTTGCCGCCCTCAGCTGATGCCCAGGGCCCTCGAAGGAGGGACGTGCCAGCCCTTCAGAGCTGGGGGGCAGGCCACCCTGGACCAGGGCGGGCACTTGCCCTGGGGCCAGAGAGAGGGCCCCACGAAGACAGGCAGAGACAGCAGTGACGTGGCCCAGGGCCACGGGAAGCTTCCACGAATCAGAAGGGGCACGGCCCTGTCAGCACCTTGGTTTGGGGGTTCTAGCCTCAGAACTGGGAGGGAACACGTCACTACTGTTTTCAGCCCCTGGCTGGCTGTGGTCGCAGGGGCCTGACCCTGACACTCGTCGGGGTGTGGCTCCCGAAACCCCAGTCCAGAGCGAGGAGGAGAGGAAGCTCTGAGCTCCAGGCAGGGCCACCTCCAGCGTGGCCACGGTGCAGGGACGCGCGTGGCCTGAGACGCACCCAGGGAGGGGCCAGGAAGACAAACAACCCCACCTGCTGGGGGGGCCCTTGGCAGCAGACCCCGGGGCCGGGGGCTCAGGGTGCGGCCTCTGGGGGCAGAGGGGCACAGGGAGGGGAGAGGACCTGGACCCGGGTGACGCCTGCCGGCCGCCCCGTCACCTTGGAAAGCTCGTCTATGAGGTTCTGCTGCTCCACGATCTGGAGCTTCAGGAAGTCGACTTCTCTTTCCTCCTGGCTGTGATCCAGGTCGTTCAAGGAGCTGGGTCTCCTTATGATCCCGGCTCTTTGTCTCTGAAAAACCAGCCAGGCCGTCACCGGAGAGGCACGGGGCAGTTCACGGGGTGGTGGGGAGCCAGGGTCTTCCCGCCAGCTGCAGAGCCCAGGGAAACCGAGCTGCCTCTTGGCTGGTCCCTGTGGCAGGCAGGGCCCGTGGGGAAGCGATGCTCCCCCAGATGAGACCCGCGGCTGCCGACGCCAGGTCCTGCCCCACCGCGGTGCCCAAAGTCAGGGTGCGAAAGCCAGGGCGGTCCGCAGGGCGGGGAGTGGGGGGCACGTCTCCCTCCCCCACACTGAGCACTCTCACTCATGGCCTCTGGGGCCCTCAGGACCAGAGGGGACACTCGGTGTCCCTAATCATCCCCCACTCGGCCTAGTGGCGGTGGCTGGAGAGGAGCCCCGGGCCCAGATGGTGCCAGGGCTCCCACCACCGCGACCCGAGGTGCTCAGAGCTGGGTGGTGGCCTGGGGCCGGGGGTGTGGCTGCTCAGTGTCTTCCCTGCTTTCTCCCTGTCTCTCCCTGCAGGGGGAGCCTGCCCTCCAAAGGCCACAGGCACCACCTTGCAGGTGGGAAGCGAAATAGGTCGTTCTGGAAATGCCAGTAAGAGCGCCCTCTGCTGGCGGACGGACACATGGGGGGGGGGCCCTACCATTTCTATGTTCTCCTGGGTGAGGAATTTCAACTTGTTTTCCATGCGACGCAAAGTGTGGGACAGACTCTCATTCTTCCGAGTGAGACGTTTGTTCTTCTCCAGCAATGGCTTGTACTGACTTTCGGCTTCTCGGAGACGCTTGAGCTGGAGGACAGAAGTGACGGTGAGCTCGGTGCTCCTAGTTGGGGCAGAGAACCGGCAGGTCCCCGTGTGGGGTCCGCACACCGTGTGGAACCAGCTGGGGCGACTGCGAAGGGCCGCAGTCGGGCCCAGGAAGGTCTGCGGTGCCAGGACCCCTCGGGGCGCCCGGAGGACAAGCGTCTCAGAAACCGCAGTGGCCGCCAGGACTGACGGTGCTGGCGCCACCGCGGGGCGAGATGCGCACGCCCCTCACGTAAAGAGCAGAACGTGGACGCGCCGCCCAATCACAGGAGCAGGGATCCACCCACCAGCCCCTGGGGCCCCGAGGTGGCCCTCACCGCGTTTGTTAACAGCGTTTTATGGGCACCAGCCAGGAGGCCTGGACTCAAGCCGCGCCCTGGTCACCAGTAGGCCTTTCCACGGGGAGTTCTGGAAGTGGGCGCCCGGCGCCCCGCACCAGGCCCGGGCCCCTGGCACCCAGAGGACCCAGCCCGCCCACCCGCCGCGCTCACCAGCTCGTTCCTCTCCTCCGACAGCAGTGCGTTCCGATCCTCCAGCTTCCGGATGATGGCACTGAGCTCCGCGATTTTAAGTTGGAAGCGCCGAGCATCCTTCTCATCCAACTGCTGCTCCTGAAACAGAGGCCAACTGCAAAATAACTGCTCGTAGACACAGAACCCTCGGCAAATCCCGACCCGCGGACCCAGAGCGCGTCTGCGTCAGGAGGCCCGGGCCTGGGGGGCGGGGCTGGGGGGGTCGTCCGAGGGGCTGGAGCGCGGCTGCTCAGCAAACTGCGAGATGGCATGGGACGCGGAAGCAGACATGACCGGAAGATGCGAGTGTGGAGGGCGAGGGCATGCACGTGCAGCTCCCTGACCGCGGTGAGCCCCGAAAGCGTCAGATCCGGCCGAGAGGAGCCTCGGCCAGGGCTGGCTGCACTTCGGGGAGGGTCCACCCTGCCTGCAGGCCGGAATTCACTTCCCCGGTATTATGTGAGCTCAGAGAACGACACTGGACCTAAGACTCCCAAAAGCGAGTGTCCCGGGATTACGCATCTGAAAGGCCACTGTGGAGCCACTGAGACTTCAGGCAACACCAGTGAAACCACTGGGTCCTGTTGGAGCGGCTCAGGGGTCCACGCAATGGAGCAGGCAAGGTGCTGGGGCAGGTGCTCATTCGGTTCAGCCACGCAGAAGAGGGTAACAAGTGTCATCCTCTGTCCTGGACGTATCCCTGTCCTAGGGCTGGCTCGGCTTGCACACGCATGTCCAGAAGGACAGAGGGATGATTCCTCATTCAGCAGGTGCAGGAGAGGCTAGGGGCCTAGCTGGTGGACCACGTGGGGCATCTACGGAGTTCAGACTACCCCCTCTCCCGTGGCCTTCCCAGGTCCCAAATGAGGAGCAGCAATGAGGAGATGGCTGGTGTCAGGGCCCGCCACTGTCAGCTCTGTGCCGTGCTGGCGGGCCAGGGGTGAGCAGGAGAGTGTCATGGTCACATGGAAAGCAGGTGGGAGGGTGACGGGTGACACGGATGGTGGAAATCACTGCATGGGGGTCAAATCCGGGGTGGGGGCAGGGAGCTGGCCTTGCCGCCAGAAGGCAGAGCCCGCGTGTGACGAGGGAAGCCACTCAGCCACAGGTGCCGCCAGCTCGGGGCCGGAGCGGCCTCGGCCAGCGCCAGGGGCCCTCAGCGACCTCCGGGGGCCAGGCTGCACACGTTAGCAGGGAACGAAGGGGGAGGAAGTCTGTCTGTGACCTCGGCTGAGGGGCCTGGGGTCCAGGGCCCGGCACTCGGGCTGCAGACGCGGGCGGCAGCTCTGGCTCCGGACCTGGGCTTGGCCTCCCTGGACTCACAGGGACTCACAGCGGCAGGCGCGGGGGGCAGGTCCCTGCGCTCTCGGTCAGTGGGAGTCGGGGAGGTGCTTACGGGGCTTCCCGAGTGGTCTGAGGCGTCTCCTGCACCGCTTGCATGAGGAAGCTCCCGTCTGGGGCTGCCCGGGTGCCGGTCGGCCTCTTTGGCCTGGGACAGCTGCTCATCTAGAGCCTCTTTCTGGAGCTGCAGCCTCTGAGCATGCCCGGCTTGAACCCCTAACTCTCTCTCCAGCACGAAGACTGCTCTGTCCTTAAACTTTATCTCCTCCATCTACAAGGAGAGCAGAACACAGTCACACACGCGGGCAGGGTGCAGATACGTCACCATAGCAACAGGCAGACTGCACAAGCATCAGGAGGCCCCCCCGCCCGCGCCGCGAGCCCTCCCCACTCGCCCTAAATGGCAGCGATCCTGCGCTCCACCTCCTGACAGCTGCCAGAAGCCACCTGCCTCCCGGCCCCGCCTCCAGCAGCCGCAGGTGCATCCTGGCCAAAGGCGGGCGGCCTGGGGGACGCAGGGCAGAGCCAAGGGCGCCACCGCCCACGCACGCCTCAGACAGGCAGACGCGGCCCATGGGCATCACCACATATGGCGCCAGACTTGCCAGAAGACGGTTTAAAGCCTATTTTCAAACAACAGAGCAGGACAGGCCATCTTGTAGCTTTGCCGCGGTTTAAGGTTACAATTGGCTAATAAATCAGCCATCTGCTGGAGTCAGCTTGGGAACAAAGATGCGAGGCCCAATTAGCCCCGATCTCAGAATTTATGGGCAAGCGGTGGACTGCGGAGAAGAAAAAAAATCCGTAACTGCTGAGTCCCCGTTTACGGGACGCGCAGAAATGCAGGGGCAACGCAGGCAGCGAGTGCAGAAGCACAGAGGCCAGTGGGAGGGGCCCGGACGGTGAGCAGCTGCACCCTGTGGCCTGCGGTTGC
Organism: Trachops cirrhosus; assembly: GCA_028533065.1. Classification (NCBI taxonomy): domain Eukaryota; kingdom Metazoa; phylum Chordata; class Mammalia; order Chiroptera; family Phyllostomidae; genus Trachops; species Trachops cirrhosus. The sequence goes on along the minus strand of CM052542.1, from coordinate 155,828,571 downwards.
TGCTGTCGCGGGGGCGCTTTGGAGACCCCACTCTTCTCCCGTCAGGAAACAAGCCGGTCCGCGTGCGCACGGCCCACTAGGCCAGCTGTGGGAGGGGACCGTCGGGACCGGAGGCCGACTTCCCACAGGGGTCGCCCCACCTGTGATCGCCAGGTCGGCCGGGCTGCGTGATGACCCACAGAGGACAGGGCGGGGTTTGATTTTTTAACGATGGGAACCTCGCTTTAGGATCAGTGACCGCGTCTCCCGGGGGTGGCCCGACAGCCCCGCTGTCTCACGTGCAGCGTCACCACCGGGGTTTCTCAGCCCACAGCAAGTCCCCACACCTCCTACTCCCCGCACAGCCGCCTGCCCCTTATCCGCCTTCCGGAAAACGCGTCGTAGGCAATTCCGTCACTGTGCGAGCCGTCAGAGGCACGGGCACACAGCCAGGAGGCCCAGCCCGCCGCTCACCTGGGCCGCACGGCCTGTCACCGCACCGAGCACTGAGGCGGCTGTCACGCAACGTCTGTGCCTGTCAGCGCACGCACGCGTGGAAAAGGGACGGGCGCTGGGGCGAGAAAGACGAACACGGCGCCCGCGGGCAGGGCGCTCGGCAGGGGCACAGCCCACAGGGAGGCGCCCCCGGGGGAGGGGGGCGGGCGGGTGGGGCGTGGGGCCGGGACGAGACTGGAGGCCGTGGGACATGGCACCCCAGGCGTCACTGGTTTACGAAAGTCCCTTTTCCTTCCCTAGTCATCGATCAACCTCAGCTCATTGTAGCTTTTTCACTTTATACTGTTTTTTGTTTATTTTTCAGTTCTTTCGAGGTAAGGCTTCACTTAAAACGTACTGCAGCTCTACAAAAAATGCTTCTTCTTTATACCATTATACTATAATTTTTATATTTTTAAAGTTTAAATTAAAAACTTTTTTCATTGAAAACTAAGACACAAACACACCCGTCAGCCTCGGCCTACCCAGGGTCCCGAGCCGGCCGGCGCCCCATCCTGCCCCCGGGACGGTCTGCGGGGTCGGCCCCGGCGCATCTCCTGGGCGAACCAGGCCGTGGGGAGCCCCGCCCGCCCGAGGGCCTGGCTGAGACCCTCCCGGATGTGAGGGGCGCCACTCCTGGGACACACGCCCGAGGTGGTGGGTCCTCTCTTCATGGCAGGTGTGCTCGGGGCAGACCGGGCGCCTCGAACAGCCCCCTGGGTCCGTGAAGACCTTTCGGGCCGGGGCCCGAGCTCGCCAACTTCTGAAGGAGCCTGGTGAGCTCGACACAAGCTCCCGCCAAGGCCTTCGCTGTGGTTTTCTCTCCTTTTCCTTCTCGTGCAGTTTCTCCTTCTCTTGCCCCTCCTTCAGCTCTGCCTTCCTGTCCCGGGGCCCACGGCTGCGCCTTAACCCGTCCCTCGGGCCCCAGCGCCCCGGTGCACCCCTGGTGGAAGGCTGTTCGCTCTCTCCCCCAAGGCCTTGATCTCCGCAGCCACCTCCCCTCCGCAAACCCTCGGACGTCCCGGATGAGTCTCTTAAACGCCTTCTCCCAGACGCCACCCGCCACCCGTATGCTCCTCGGGGACAGACATCACGTCAAGCTCCGTCCAGGCTCCTGACGCGGCCACTGATGCCGTGATCCTTCCAGAATTGCATCGGCGTCTCCCTCGGTGGCAGCGGCGGCCTGGCAAAGGTCCTCCTCCGGGAGGGGCGGTTGGCTGGACCCAAGGGCTGGTGTTTGCCGGGAGAAGAGCCTCGAGAGTGGACCCGGGTCACCGACGACAGGAGGACGTCCAGGAGCACTTCCGACCACAGTCGACTCGGAAAGTGCCTCTCCGAACGGCACTTCTGCCGGCACGGCAGCTCGGGAGGGCGTCTCGGAGGAGGAGCAGGCGCCTCCGGGACGTGGCGTCCTCCTGCGGGGCACTGCCGCCCAGTGCGTGCCCCTCCCTGGGCCGCCGCGGCAGAGGGTCTCGGCTGGTAGCCGGTGACCCTGCCCCACGCAGGGCTGCCGTCTGTCCTGAAAGGCCCGGGCGCGCGGCGTCAGCGGGGCCCCTGTGGGTGAGAGTCGCCCGGGCCCAGAACCCGGAGGCCTCGCCCATGTCGAATGTCTGCTCTGGAAAGTCCTTTCACTCCCCACAGCCGGCGCGTCCAGAGTTCCCGAAGCTTCTCCAGCCGCCTTCACGCCGGCACTCACGGCTCGCCGCTCCCGGCCAGGCCTCGGAAGGAGCAGCGACCCCTGACTCGCTCCAACCCCCCAGAAGCGGCAGCAAACTCCGCACCGCGGTCGGGCCCGGCCTCTCCTTTCAGCGCGGCAAACAAGCCTTTTGCTTTGGTGGCAGTGACCGCGGTGCCAAGAGGGATACACTTCTGAGCCTGGTCTTCTGTCCCGGTCACTCGAAGGCTCTCCGTGGCCGACACGGGCCCACCGTGAGTCTCTGTGCTTCCGGTGGCTTCCTCGAAGCTTCGTCCCTTTGTTCTTCACCACCGTGGCTGTGGTGGAAGGGGACACGCCTCGCTGCCGAGCGAGAGCTGTCACTGATCCCGGCTGCTGTGGCTCAGGGGACTGAGCACCGGCCTACGAACCAAGAGGTCACCAGTTCGGTTCCCTGTCAGGGCACATGCCTGGGTTTCGGGCCAGATCCCCAGTTGGTGGCCTGCAAGAGGGATGTTTCTCTCCCTCCCTTCCCCTCTCTCTGAAATAAATAAATGAATAGATTCTTTTTTTTTTTAGAAAGATGATTTTAGGGTTTTCTTTCTTTTTTTTTTTTAAAGATTTTATTTATTTATCTTCAGAGGGGAAGGGAAGGAGAGAGGGAGAGAGATATCACTGTATGGTTGCTTCCTGTGCATTCCCTGCTGGGAACTGGCCTGCAACCCAGGCATGTGCCCTGACTGGGAATCGAACCGTGATCTCTTGGTTCACAGGCCCGTGCTTAATCCACTAAGCTACACCAGCCAGGGCTGAATAGATTCTTAAAAAAAAGAAAGAAAGAAGGAACCATCACCAATTGTCCATCTTCCTACCCTTAATCACTCTCACTTCCTTTGCAGGACCCCTACTCCCTGCCCCTCATCCCCCGCCCGCCTCTCCCCCTCCCCACGGCCCTCACTGCCGCAACCTCCCCCTGCCTCACGCCTCACTCCCAGGCACAGCGGCGTGTGGGAGGGAGGCCCGTGGGAGGAAGGGGCCCTGGTGGGGGAATGTGGAGGGTGCTGGGCTGGCAGGACCCCCTGAGGGGAGAAGGTGCCCCCACACCCTGACTGCCCCCCAGCACAGTACACTTAGCCTGGGGGCACAGAACCAGAGACTCTGGGTGGCACCTGGGGACCTGCGTTTACCAGCCCCCCCCCACCGATTGCAGAGCCTGGGACGTGATGGGCCCACTGCCCCACAGTGCTGAGCCCCCCAGCCCCCAACAGCACGACATGGACGCTGTCACCACCCAGAGCCGTGGCAGCTCCCACCTGGGGACCCGGAGCCTGCTCCCGGGCCCTCCCTGGGGACGGGGCCCTACCTGTGAGCCCCCACCTTGCACCCTGCAGGTGAGTGCGCCCTGCTCCACTGATAAACAAGACAGGGATGGGTGGCGGCTGGAATTTGCCATCAGCGATTTTCAGAAAAAACAAAAGACTTGCCCACGACCCCCACCTCCCCACCACGTGACGACTTTGCTCCCCTGCACACAAACTGCTGCCCAGACTCGGCGGGGCTCCGTCCGAGTGAGGGTCACACGGGCCCCGCCTGCTGTGCACCTGAGGCCCCACCTGCCGTGCACCTGGGGCCCCACCTGCTGTGCACCTGAGGCAGGTCCCCTGAGCACAGGAGCAGGCCGGCCACGCCCCCACCTGCCGGCAGCCTGCTGATGGGGCTTAATGACGGCTGTTGGCTAGGATTCCACTGTAACTAGCTGTCGCCTAGGCAACGGGCTGAGGCAGGGGTAACATTATACATCACAGACTATCACGAGAAAGCAGAAATTGGCTTTGCCTGCACTTCCGCGATTTTATGGAACTTTAGTGACAGTCTGAGCTCGATCGAGGCGAATGCACTGCGTGTGCAGCAACCCTGCGCGTGCCAGCCACGCTCTCGGGCTCGGTGACAGCGCGGCGTGGGTGCGCCCGCACGGCTCTGGGCCCAAGTGACACCCCTCCGTGCCCGCCGCAGTCCTGTCCTCAGAGCTGCCATCAGCCAGGAGCGGCCGGGGAGGGGCCCCTGGCTGAGCTCACGGGGACAGGGACGGGACAGGGATGGGGACGCAGAGCCAGGCGGGCGGCGGAGCAAGCCCGCCCCTCCCCTTCCACTCCCACGAAGACTTGGCCCGACGGGGATGTGAGGGCAGCACGGGGAGCAGTCAGCAGCACTGCAGTTACCGTGTGCGTGCCCCGTGGGTGTGCCCCGTGGGTGCTAGGACTACCCGGGGATCCCTTCACTGTGGTGGTCTAACCGCTTGGACGTGCACCAGAAAGCAGGAAGAAATAACACTGAAAGTCAACTGCAATTGGAAAAAAATTGGGCAGAAACGGCCCCAGGGGACCTGGCTTCTCCAGGGTGGATTCCGGGGAAGGCCGGGAAGGAGCATCAAAACGACGAGTGGAGGGGGCCCCCCAAACTGATGGTGGGTTCTACCCCCACAGGGACAAGTGCGCGAGACAGAAACACGGAAGGAAGGCATCGGAGGATTTCTGTCTCCCTTTCTAGGAATGCTTGAGGGCCGTCTGACCTCAGCGTGTGTGCACTTTCACCTCTGACCTTCGCCTTTGATCTAGACTCTGCAGAGACAGACCTGGAGGGAGCTTTGGGAATGAGCACATCCCTGCCCACGGGGGACGGACAGGCGGTCCCGCCCACACAACGGATCCCTTCCGGTCAAACCCTCCTTCGCACCGGCTGCGCCGCCGTGCTGGCTCCCTCGTTAACCGGTGCGTTCGGTAGAATTTCCGACTGTGTTCGTTGTATATTCGTATGAGAATCGCGATTATACCCTCGCTAAAATGTATCCTCCCGCAGTTTAGTGACAATTCCAACAAAAGTTCCCCCACTTTCCTACACAGGAGGAATAATGCTGAGGTTGCGTAGAAGCTGAACCGGCAAGAAGGGTCCAGTCCCTCCCCAAGGGCGAAGTGGGAGGCCGCGCCTCCAGGAATCAGGGCTTCCTACCGATCGAGAACAGTCCGTACAAATGAGCTCGAAGAGGGACCGCAATGGAACACACCAGAAGGCTCGCTCCTGTAAGAATGCTGAGGTGGCCCTGGCTGGTGTGGCTCAGTGGATTGAGTGCGGGCCTGCGAACCAAAAGGTCACCGGTTCAATTCCCAGTCAGGGCACATGCCTGGGTTACGGGCCAGATCCCCAGTAGGGGGCGCACGAGAGGCAACCACGCATTGACATTTCTCTCCCTCCCTTTCTCCTTCCCTTCCCCTCTCTCTGAAAATAAATAAATAAAATCTTAAAAAAGGAAAAGCTGATGCTTTGTGGCTCCAGGATAAAAGAATTCCTTAAACAAGACACCAAGTGAGTGCCAAGCTACGGAAGAAGATCAACAAATCAGACCCCTCGGGAATGTGAGGGTTCAGCTCACAAAGCCACACCACGAAGGACTCAGAACGGTAGCCCCGCTGGGGGAGGGGCCCGAGGGTCGTCTCCAGCCTGCAGGAAGCCTGCTGGGGCTGTGACAGGCGTGCAGGGTCCTCACAGTAACCTGGGGAGCAATGCGGGCGGACGAGGCTGAGCTTCCCTCCGACCGTGAGCGTGGGTGTCTGTTCGACGTTCTGCTCGTCTTTAGTTTCTCCGTCATGTTCGCAGTTTTCAGAGTTCAGGTCTCGCACGTCTTTTGCTAAACTTATTCCTAAATATTTTATTCTTTTTTGTGCCGTGAGTGGGTTTTTAAAAATATTTGAGTTATTTGTTGCTGCTGCGTAAAAACACCATTGATGGTGCACCCTGATCTTGCGTCCTGAGCCTTGCTGAGCTCACTGAGATAGTTCTTCGGGGGGAACTCCGGAGGGCTCTCTACGGGCAAAGGCGTGTCGCCTGCAAAGAAACACGATTGTAACCCCCCCTCCCAGTCCGGTGTCTTTAATTTCTTCCTTTTGCCTTAGTGCCCTGACTCGAATTCCTCTGCAGGAAAAGACAAAAAAGATAATAGGGGAAAAGTCCCCAACAAAAAGGCAGAATTTCTTCACTTCATTTTAAGATTTTATTTATTGAATTTTAGAGAACGGGAAGGGAGAAAGAGAGGAAGAGAAACATCCGCGTGTGGTTGCCTCTTGTGCGCCCCCTAGTGGGGACCTGGCTGGCAACGCAACGAACCGCGACCCTTTGGTTCACAGGCGGCACTCAATCCACTGAGTCACACCAGCCGGGGCTAAAGGCAGAATTCCTTCCGGTTCCCCTGAAGTACCACCCCACTGACCACTCACACTGGGGGTGCCCAGGACAGGAGGGGAGACCCCTCACTGAAGGAAACCCTGTGGACGAGACGCAGCAGCCAGAATGGAAAACAGAGAACTCTGACGTGGCAGGAACAGCGGAACACTTTCCAAAGAGCCAGCTAATTCTCATCCTCGGAGAAACGAGACGGGATTGCGTCTATGAGTAAGAGAGGAACAACCAGACCATTATTTCAGAACACAGATATTTTTTGAGAATTACGTGCATGACGGCAGAAACAGAAGAAATCAAACAGAAGAGTTAGAAGAGAAAGTTGAGCACATCTCCTAGAAGGGAGAATGCAAAGCCAAGGTCGGTGAGAAAAGAAAGAAAATCTGAGATCCGATCCAAAGGCCCAGCATCTGACTGATGGGGGTTCTAGAAGGAAGACGTGGAAGGAAATGATTAAAGAAACAATAGGAGAGAGTTTTCCAGAGCCAGGGGGCGTGAGTTTCGACTGGAAAGTGCTCCCAACCACCCTGCAGGTTGGAGGAACAGACCCGCAGTGATGACGGGGAACTGGCCTAAAATGTCCCCGCTGCCCGGGGATGGGGAGGGGACAGGGCTCCTCGAAGGAGCTGCAGGGGTCAGAAGGCCGTCCGCTCCTCGTCGGAAGCAGTGGCAGTCAGAAGACACGCAGAACACGTCCCAGTTCCGGGTGCAGACCGGTCCCACCTGCAACTCCACACCCGGTTAAACTGGGTGAGAATGAGTGTCCCCTCTGATCACGGGGAGATGTCGCAGAACGTGTTCCGCCAGAGGCAGGAAGAGACAGTAAAAGGGGGAAGAGAAGGGGGCTCTCACACCTGGGGGGGCGGTCACCAGGGTGCTGCGGGTTCAGGGGGAACGTCGGGCTGAGGCAGGAGAGAAGGCCCCAGAAAGGGGGACTCCGAACAAGGTGCGTGGACAGAGCCCTGAGGCTTTCGACCAGCGAGAGACTCACCTTTCTGCTGGAAATTCCAGGGTGAACAGGTGGTAGACGCTTAGCAAGTTCAGCAAATGAAAAAGTTAATCCCAGGGAAAGCAGAAGTGGGGTCAAGAAAGGTAACGGAATCTTGGGACAGTGGGGGTCTGGGATGGGTAATGTTTCCATAGTAACAGGAGTGCCTGCATCTATTTATTTAACCTCAGATGAGTTCCGAGCACCCTGTGAGCCCCTCCCCACCCTCCATCCAGGGCCAAGGCCCCCCCACCACTGTCCCTGGGTGGGTGTGGCCAACAGGATCACAGAAACCAAGGTGGGGGCCCTGGCCGGGCAGCTCTGCGGGTTGGAGCGTCGCCCCCACACGCCAAGGTTGCAGGATCCACCCCCAGTCAGGGTTCACACGAGAATCAACCAATGAACGCACAACGAAGTGTAACAATGAATCGATGTCTCTTCCTGCCTCAAATCAATGCATTAAAAAAAATTCTAATTCTTTGGGATTCAAAATAAATGTAACCGTTTAGAAAAAAGCAAACCAAGGTGGGAGGAGGGCTCTGTGGCTGGGCTGAGGCCCTAGCTCTGTGTCACCTTCCCTGGGGCCTGCTGCCCGGCTGCCACCACCCCGTCAGTCTCCCATGACGCTGCCCACACCTTTGTAATGGCCCCTCACGGAAGTCCCCTCTGTCCCCTGTTCCTGCTGAGACCTGGACAAGGTAAGTTACAGGGAGTGGAGAGAGCACAGGAGGGGCTGAGACTGGGGAGTTGGGAAGTGGAAGTTTAGCATGTTTTTGAGAATTTGAAACAAATACCCAAAGAATCAGCTAGAAGAGTCGCCTGTGGCTGTCTCTGGGGGTCTGCGCCGGGGCTGAGGGGACCGGAGACCCGCTGGCTCCGCATCAGCCTCCAGTCAGGGAGATGAGGGTATGCGTCTCCGATGAACACAGTGGGGCTGGGTGACAGGGGGTTATGGGGGCAGCCGGGTTGGGGACACCCTGGCAAAGGGGAGGTGGAGAGCATTTGGGGGCCCTGTACACACACGGTGGCAGAGTTGTGTTTGCCTCAGTTTCCCCTCTGGGCCCTGGGGCCAGAGGACGGCAGCCCTCCTGGGAAGTTCAAGGTGAAGGCGCAGTGTGGCGGCATCTTTGGAGACCAGAGCTCAGGGAAGTAGGGGCAGGTGGCCCGGGTGCGGGGCCCTGCTGGGCCCCATGGAGGAGCATCTGGGCCCCAGGGGTCCCCTGCCAGGTCCTGATGACTCACACAGGGGACGCGGGGCCTGCCAGTGGCCACGGCTCTCCCCGGGGTGCACAGGTGGCTGTGGCTGCCCTGCAAGCCAGCAGGCCGTGCCGTCAGCCTCATTGTGGGCACAGGGACCGCAGGACAGTCTGGGGCCGGGGCCACCACCCCGTGCCCTGTGGCCGCACCTCTCTGGGTCCAGCAAGCTGGGCAGACTGCAGAGCCTGCCCACGATGGAAGAAGTGACTCATGCCACCAAGACACCAGCTCTGCTTGGCTTGCAGCCTGACCTGGGTCCCTAAGAAGGGGAGGCTTTCAGAACCGCTGTGGGGACAGGGTGTGGGGAGGCTAACTTTCGGATTGCTCTTCTGGCCCAGACTAGACACAGGAAGGAAAGCTGGCCAGAGAGAGGGGCAGAGGGCAGAGCTGCCTGACAGTTGTCCCTTCTGACGGTACCCTTGAGTTCCCCCGTCCTGGAGACCCCGGGACCACCAGCGATGCTGTGAGGGCCTGTGCAGACGAGCAGCCGCCCCCCCCCCACGCCGCCGCCCCTCCCCGCCGCCGCGTGGCCCACGTACCAGCCTGCGGATCTCGCGCTCACACTCCTTCTTGATGCGGGAGATCTCCTCCTGGTGCAGGTGGTACACGCTCCGGATCTCCGCCGCCTTGATCTTGTCGGCCTGCATGACCACGGTCAGCGCCTCCTCCGCCTGCCGCTTGGCGCCCTTGAGCTCCGAGATCTCCTGCTGCATCTTCACCTTCTCCACCTCGAACCCCCTCCGGGCCTCCTCCTTGGCCTCGGACAGCAGCGCGGCCTTGGCCTTGTCGGGGCCGCTGTCGTGCAGGGTGTGCAGCAGCGCCTGCAGCCGCTGGTTCTCGTTGTCCTTGATCTTGATGACGCGCAGCAGCTCGGCCTCGTGCTGCCGCAGCAGCGTCTCGCGCACGGCCTGCAGCTCCTTCATCTTCTCCTCGTGCAGCTTGCTCTTGAGCTCCGTGAGCAGCACCGCGCTCTTGTGCTGCTCGTGCTCGCGCACCTGCTTCAGCTCCTGGTTCTTCTCGCGCTCCACCCGGCTGACCTGCGGGAGGAGAGCGAGGCGGGGCATGACGTCACCACGTTGCGTCTGCGAGCCGGGGCGCTGCCGCCGCCGTTCAGGGTTCGAGACCCTCTCCTTCAAATGCGACCAAAAGGGGAGGAGCCTCGTGGGTGGGGCCTGTCTCCACGCCCAAGGGCATCCCAGGGGAACTTGGGCTGAGGGTCAGCTCTAGACACCGGTCCCCGGAATCTGCTCTGCTGCTCCGCAGGGACGGGCCGGCCGAGGAGGCGAAGCTGGCGCCCCCCAAAGGAACCTGTGCGTAGGGCACGGCGCGTGCGGAGCAGCAGGACCCCTGCCTTTGCCCAGACAAGGGGCCTCACACTCACCTGCTATGACGTCCTTGGCAAGCGGGGACACCTCACCAGCAGCTGCACTGCCTGTCTACACGGTGAATGATATCTGGACTTTGGAAACTCTCAGATTTTTCCTGAGTGTTTTATTTTCATCCGGCAGTGTGACCTCGGCTAAGTGGCCCCTGCACCCCCATCCGGCACAAAGCTGGGGCTCAGAATCCATATGGAGTGAAGGGTGGCTGGGGCCCAGGTCGGCCTGGGCTGACGGGGGCCGGACGACGGGAGAAGCCGGCCTCGGGAGCTGTCTGCCACTCCAGGCACGTGGAGAGAGGGCTGCTCCCCGACAGCAGGCCACACCGCCTCACGGCCACCCGGCAGCCCCATGCCCAGGACCTCGTCACAGGAAAGGCCTCTGCCCGGGTCGGTGTCAGACACACAGGACAGGCCTGGGGACGATGATGCTGTTGCCAGGCACCTCCCTCCCCGCCCATCCCTGCGGCACCCAGCCGGCCCGTGACCTCCTGACACAGCAGTGCTGGCGTGGATCCCCAGCTCCCGGAGCAGCCACACGGCCACCCCACAGCCGCCTTCTGGTCCCCACCCTGTCCCTGGGCCTCCGGGAGCCTGTTCTCCCGGCAGCAGGTCCTCCGATTGTCCCCTTGTCACGGAGCAGGGAACCCGAGGCGGGAGGGTGAGGGCCAGACGGTAACTATTTCCAGCCTCCTGGCCCGGGGGTGCAAACGGGCCTGGCTGTGCCCCGACACTCTGCAAGCGGGCACTGAACGCCGCACACCACGTAAGATGCACGTGTCACCAAACACCCCTGGGCCTGTGGCCTCACCCAGAGGCCAGCGACTCACAGAAACAGCTGGCCTCAAACAACCTGGTGCTCGCCTACGGCCACGTCCCCCAGCAGGGACGTGAGGGGACTCGCAGCCACCAGTCCGCAGCCCGTGACCTTTGCCGCCTCTGGGAGAGCATCCAGCCCTGGGGCCTCCCCGCCCACTGCCCCCGAGGTCACCTCTCCTTGCAGCCCCTGCCCACGGGCCCACGGGCACTTCCAGTATCTCCCCAGTTATGAGGGGTGGGGGCAGCGTGGGCCCACAGGACAGAGCTGAGTGGGCGTGGACCTCTGACCAGCCCCTCCCCATCCCCCACGGGTCCCTGTCAGCACGAGCCCAGCCTTCCCTAGGGGCTGCAAGGCTCCCCCAGGGGACAGGCTTCCGAGCTGGGTCACAGACCTGCTCCCACACCTGGCCCGGGGCTGGCTGTCACCTGCAGCTGGCCGAGGGCTGTGCTGGGCCGACCTATTTGGGTTTTAGGCCAATCCGGACACCCCCGAGTGAGGGGCGTTGCTCCAGGGATGCTTCCACTTGAGGAGGCCCCAGGCTGTCCCCACCGGGCCCGGGCCTGGGTCCCCACATGGCACCTGTGGTGCCACCTGCTGCCCCCGCCCCCCCAGAGCACCCCCCCAGCAGTCTGTCCTTCCCAGCTGCACGGAGAGGCCCTGGGGGCCAGGACTGACCGGGCGGGCACTCCTGCAGAGACCTGGCCACCCCGCCTCCTGCTGTGGACCGGCCCGGGGTGCGGGAGGGCGGGGCGGGGTGGGGCCCACCTTGCTCTTCTCCTGCTGCAGCTCGATCTGGATGTCGGTGAGCTTGGCCCGCAGCTCCTCGTTGGCGGCCTGCAGCAAGGCGAGGGCCTCGGCCCTGTCCCCCTTGCTCCGGCTGCCCGGGCCCTTCTTGGACATGGTGAGGGCGGGCCGCCTGTGCGGGCTGGGCTGTCCACGCCGAGCTGCGCAGGTGTCGGCTCGCTGCCGCTCCGCTACATGTTCTCACTCACCTGCAGGGAGAGCACACCTGGGTGAGCAGCTGGCCTCGGGCCCGAGTCCAGGGCCAGGCCGGCCGCTCACCTGCCCTGAGGACACTGGCCGGACCACAGGCCGGTCCCAGAGGCCATGGCCCTCTGTCCGCACCCAACAGGGACCCACACGCAAGAGCATCTACTCTCTGCCCCTTTGGAATGAGAGGCTGGGACCCCAATTTAAGGTGCGAATGTCATTCGTGGGACTAGGGCCGCCCGGTGGCCATGGTGGCTGCCCAAGGAAAACCTCTCGGAAGTGGCGTTTTACAAATCCACCCGCAGCGGGGAGGGGGCGCAGGGCGCTCTGACGGTTGGCAGCGTGCGTGCTCCATCGGAGGCGGCGGGAGAGGTTTGCCCCCCGGTTAGAACTGTGCTAGTTTATCAAGTACGGGGGGAGGGGGGCTGGGTGCTGAAGTTCAGAAACGAAAGGGGCTGGAGGGTGTACCTCCACACGGGGCGGGGCGGGGCTCCGGCTGCAGCCCTGAGGGCCACGGGCGAACCTTCCCCTGCGGGGGCGTGAGAAGGCGGCAGGCCCGCCCGCTGTCAGTGTTGGGCTGCACGCCGGCTGTGGGCTCCGAGCGCTCACTCCCGAGAACCGGCTCGCACTCGGACACGGGGGTTAGCGCGGCCCTGAGAGACCAGCTGCTTCCCGGGGCTGCTGGCCACGCAGGTGTAACGTGGCCACTCAAGGACTTGTATTCCGGGTGCGCGGATGTGTCTTGAAACTCCCAAAACCCAATAGTAAAAAGACAAACAACTCAATCTTTAAAAATAAGCAAAATGTTTGGGGGCCTGTCACCAAAGCAGGTGCTCAGACAGCAAATGGCCACGTGAAAGATGCTAACGTCACCTGTCCTCGGGACAACGCAGACCGAACCCACGGGGACACCACGGCCCACCGACCGGGATGGGAAGTGAGAGGCAGGCCACGCCCAGCACCGACCACCTGAAGATGGGGGAGCGGACCCTCATGCACGGCTGCTGGGAACGGGAAATGGTTTGACCATCTCGGGAAACACTGTGAGTTTCTCAGAAAGTCAAACACCCACCGAGTGACCCAGGCGAGGCATCGGCCAAGGAAACAGAAGCAGGGATGTGGTGGGCGGGCAGGGAGGGGCGCAGGGAGCGCGCGAAGAGAGAGGAAGGGAACCGGAGACGCAGCACCGTGTCCACTATGGTGAGCGTGGGGCGGTTTCACGGGCGTGGACGTGGGTCGAACCTTATTGTATTTCAGCATTAAAAAAAGGAGTTTCAAAGCCATAAGTAACATGAAATTGGTTAACTGGTATGACTATTTCGGGGAGCGGTATGACCTTCGAAGTGCCCCTAACTTTTAACCTGGGACTTTCGTATCTGGGACGCGTGCTTTCTTAGCAGATCTCACTGCCTCTCAGTCAGCAAAATCTCTTACTTATTGCCCGGTCACCCGTGGTGTCCTCTCCACAGCCCCCTTGTCTCTGAGCAACTGGGGAAACCGAGGCACGAGGTAATGACAGCCGCCTCTTTCAAAAACAAGTGCTGGGAATCAGTTAAGAAGCTGCTACCTTCCCTAACACACTGGAGTTCGCTGAGTCAAGAGTGATGTCCCCGGACAAACTGGGGTTCCGGATTGAGAGCACCCCCCAGGGTCAGGGGCCCACGAGGGCCGGATCCCTCCGTAGGCCTGCACCTGAAGGGGTTGCAAGGCCCCGCAGTCCCATCCTCCTCCCCTGCGCTGGGAGCCTGGGGCCTCCCGCTGCGCCCTGGGGTGGGGCGCCCACCACACCTGGTGCTGAGCACAGACACGGCTGAGCACCCACCCCCACCCCCACAGCGGCCAGAACGTGCTCCATCAAAGAAAGACTGAGTTTGGGACGAGAAACGTGCCCCAGGAGCCGGGCGGCCCCCTCACATGCAGGGTGCCCCCCCCACACAGGACGGGGACCCCGGAGGCCCCGAGCATCTTCCCGGGAGGCGCCTGCACCCTGGAGAACACGTCCACCCCCCCTGACGCCCAGCCGACAAGAATGCATTCTGAGCACAGACGTGAGTCCAGCTGGAATAACTGAGCAGGCAGCCCTCAGCCCCCGGAAAGGAGCCGAGCCCCGCGCGGCCACACAGCCACGCTCGCGCCTCCCTCCCTGACAGCCCGTGCTCTCCTCACCCGTCTGCGCGGTGACCGGGTGACCCTCGGCTCCTCCGAGCGCCGTGCAGCTTGCGGCGGGCGGCCGGCCCCAGGGCTCTGTGACTCAGCAGAGTGAGCCTGCACTTCGCAGCTGGAAGTCACTGTTCTGTGACTGTGTCCGGGGCGGCGGCCGCGGGGCTGAGCGGGGGCTGGAGGCAGGGTCACGGACCGCTCCCCGGGGCACGGAGGGCCGCACCCAGACGGCGCTGCGGGAACACCCGGCTCCTGTCCGCTGGGGGCCGCGCAGACGGCTGGGGGGTGGGGACCGAAGCGTCCGCTCTGCTCTGCCCGCGGCAATGGCCGAGCCCTGTGCGGGGTCCTGAAGGCCTCCCTCCGTGTGCCTGGCGGCGGAACCGCACCCCCAGGGCCAGGACCAGTGAGGACCGCGCAGTGCTGGGCAGCCCGCCCCGTGCCTGCCTGGTGTCCGGCCGCCGCCAGCCCCTGGGCGTCCTCCCCTCCCTAGAGAATCCCCCTGGGTTTATGCAGCTACAAGGTCCGTGGTGCGAACAAACTTCTGCTCCACTTTAAACGCCGAGGTGACGGAAGAGACGGGCCGTCTCACTCCAAAGAGGGAACACACACAAACACATCGGACCCCGGAGAGAGCCTCTGGTGTGGCTGGTGGGACAGGCGCCGGCCCGCGGACCCCAGCCGATTCCCACCACGGACCCCGAAGGGCGCAGAGCGACCTTGTCAGCACCTGAGAGGATGCAGGTCCTGGGGGGGCTCCAGGGGGTCCTGGGGGGCATGGGTGCCCAGCTGGTCTGAAATCGTCAGGGAAACCAGAAGGTGGGGGGGCTGCATCCGAGCCAGGGCAGCTGGGGTCCCCCCACGTGGAGAGGCCGCAGCCAGGAGCCGGCGCTCTGCTGGTCTGATGACGCCGGCCTCGCCGCCGGCTCCGTTTCCAGGGGACACGACGCCATCTGTCCGCCGTGCGGGTCTCTGGTTAATCCCGCAGCAGCGTCACCCTGTTCACTGAGCCGTGTCTGGTGGGGCTCGTCTCCCCCTCCTGGTTCTTCAAATCTGGCCGTTTTGACCGTTTGTTCTTCCACGTCAGCGTGCCCCTGCCGTGAGAACCCCGGGTGGGTTCGGACTGGAACCGCGGCGGGCGACCCGGGAGAAGACGACGTCGCTGCGGGGTGGGGCCTCGGCGCCGCCGCAGAGCTGGCTCCCTTCTGTCCGGGCTGCTCTGTCCCTCAGAGCCGTCGCTCCGTTTTTCTCCGGGGGGCTTACAGGACGTTCGGTGTATTTGCCGGGGTGCTACGATCGCTGATGGCGCAGGTGTGCGCCGATGCTGCCTCTCCCTCCCGGAGTCCGGGAGGGGCCGGCGTGCCGGGAAACCGCCGACCTCCGTGCGCGCGCCTGTGCCAGCGACTCGCCGAGATCGAGCAGAGCCACAGCGCCCTGCTCTGCGGAGGGCGGTGCCGTCCCCTCCTCTCCAGTCCTGTGCTCTGTGTCTCCTTCCCACGGGCTGGGCGGGGCGAGCGGGAGGGCAGACAGTGGTCACCCGTCCCTTGCTTCTTTCCGGAAGAGAGACGCTCCCTGTGGGCCCGCCGCCGCCAGGCAGTGCGTCTGCCGCAGGCTTTCCGAACACCGCCGTGAGCGGTGAAGCGTCGGACTGTAGTCCCCGTTTGCTGGGCGCACATTTTTACAGCGTGTGCGTGGGTGTTGCCGTTTATCAGACGCTGTTTCGGGGGCGGAGAGAGGAGCTGCACTGTTCTCTCCCGGTCCCTCCAGAGCGGCCTGGGCCTGCCACCCCCCCACCGCCGCCCCGCCCCACACCAGGGCCACCTCTGGACCTGCTCAGCCTTCCTCCGGGATGGGGGTTCCGATCACCGCATTTCAAGTGTCAGACCTGAGAGGCACCGCTGTGGCTCTTCCCTGCGTCCCCAGCTGTTTCCCCTCCAAGGGGTGGGGCCATGAGGGGTCCTGTGGCCCCCTGGCGTGTCGGTGCTCCAAGCCCTTTCCGGTCCCAGCACCATGCCAGGCCTGGTCCAGGCCCCTCCCCCTTCAGCAGGTTTTGGCATGAAAACGCAGGAATTCTGGGCCTGGGACGATGTCCCCCACTCTCTTCAGGGGCTGCAGCTCCGGCTCCGGGCTCCAGGCCCTGGTGTCTGCTTCCCTTCCTGACACCCCAGTCGACCTCCTCCACCTCCCTCCCCCGCCCTGCTCCCCGTAAGTGAGCTGGCGAGGACCCCAGCTCCGGCCCCCCGCTTTCCGGGGCTGTGTGAAGGAGAAAGCTGCTCGGAGAGCCCCTGCCCGCCAGCTTGCCGGCGGTCCCACTTACTTTCCAGCGGCTGCTCGGCCCTGACACAGAGAAGCTTTCTAAACAGCTGCCGGCTACGCCCCTTCTCCACGGCACAGTCCGCTTCCTTCTGCAAGTCTGAGCTCCCGGGGGTCAGCGTGGCCCAGCCGCAGGGTGGCGGCCGTGGAGCCTGGGGACCGGCCGCGGGGCCCTGCTCTGAGCGCAGCAGACTGGCGGGTACTACGCCCGTCCAGAGGCTGCCGTGGCAGCCGAGGACCCCTCGGCGCACCCCTTGTCCTCGGGTCAGGCACCCTGAGGGGAGTCCTTCAGGCCTGAGGCGGCACCCAGAGCCCCTGGAGGTGACAGGGTGCCGGAACCCGCTGGCTGTCCGCCCCGGAAGGACCACTGGATCGTCCACATGTGACCAGAGCGACCATGTGAGTCCCCGTCTCTACTCCGGGATGGACGCTCATGGGTTTGAGGTCCCTCTTGACTTGGGCCAGTGGGCCACTGCCAGCTTTGTCCTCAGTGAAATGGCCTCCCTCCAACTAGGAAGACGAATTTGGGTGGATCTCGGCTCACACCTAAGACTTCAAACGCACACTGTCACCCTGGGGGACAGCGCCTCCTTGTGGGCAGTGTTGGCACCACAACGAGGGCCCATCCTGGGGCGGGAGACCCGCAGCTCCCGCCCACGGGGCTGCGGCAGACACTGCAGAGGAAAGCTCGCCACCGGCGGCGGGTTCCTCCGCCCGCCTGCGCGCGAGGCAGGCGAGCAGAGCGACTCGGGCTCTGGAACCACGGGCCCTGCCGCCCAGTCGTTCGGAAGCAGACGGCAGAGCGCTGTCCCCCAAAGCTTGGACAGTGAGCTGCTCCCACGCCGAGTGACCCCTCTGTTCCACGGGTGCGTTAAGAGTCAGGGGAGGACGCTGGAGACGCCAGCCTGTGACCCCGGGAGGCCCCCAGGTCCGGGGCTCGGGGCCCAAAGCCCCTGTTTCCAGAACAGTGTGTCCATCGAGACTAAGTGTGGTTTCTGAACTGTCTGCGTCCCGCCCGCTGCCGCGTGGCACGGCGCACACGCATCCACGCCAGAGCCCGTGTGACACTGTAACCCTAACCCTTGCCTCGGAGTGCGTGCCCGAAGCCCCCTCGGGAAGGCGGAGCTCCCCCGCCGACCCCGCCTCCTCCCTCCGGAGGCCACGCCCACCGGGGACCCGGCACACCCGGCCTCACCCGCAGGGCGAGGTCTAGGGCCGGTCACCCGACGTCGGAGATCAACCCCTCGCCCCGTTCTGCGTTTCCACCACGGACGCGAACAAACACCCAGCACGGCGCCCAGGGTCCTCCCTGCCTGCCGCAGCCGCCGGGCCCCGCCCACACCCTCGCCCACGCGTGCGCTGTTGCACGAGGGTCCGAGCGCAGCGGCACCAGGGGACGAAGCACACTCACGTGCGGCGCCCCCAGACACCTGCGTGAGGCCCGCGGCGGAGGAGTGCGTGGGGGCGGCCGGGCCTGGGCGCGCGGGTGTTTGGGCTCAGCGTCCGCCCCGCAGGGTCCAGCCGGGAAGAGGCCCTGGTCGCGGTCCCGTGGTGGAGGTGCCCCTTGAGCTCCCCAGGTCCTGCGCCCCAGCGCACGGTGTGGACACGGCGACCCTGCACCCGGCACCGATTAGCCACAGCGAAGAATCTGCCGCATTCACGCTGCGCAGAGCGAGGGGCGGGCGTCCCGGGCTGGGACAGGGATAACGCCCCTTTCATGGGCTTGGAGACGCAGGACAGAGCTGCCCTTGTCCCAGCCCAGGGCCCCACACGCCGGCCGTGCGAGGGGGAGACAAGCGCTCCTGCGGGGACAAAGGCCGGACAGGACACACGCAGCCACCCTGAGGGTGAGGGACCACTGCCCCTTTGCACTCGGGGCCTGGTCTCCTTCGGGCGGACACACCCGGAGAGGCGGCTTCGGTCAGGAGAGTGGACACACCATTCGATGCTGCGAGGACAGGCCAGGGCCCACCGCAGCCCCCACCCCACCCTTCACCCCGAGGGCCCCAGGAACGGCCGGCTGGGTCACCGAGCAGGGTCTGCGCGTCCGGCAAAGCCGGGGGCCTCGGTGCACCGCTGCTGAGACGGCGCCCCACAGCCAGCAGGGGACACTGTCTGCTCTCCCGAGGCCCAGGCCCCGCACCCCGTCCCCAGTGACACGGACCCTCCGGTCTCGGTCCCAGGGCAGCGCCACCCTCAGGCCGGCAGGCTCGCAGGGGACACCCTGAGCGGCCGTGGCAGATGCTTGCACGCCCCAGCCGCATGCACTGTGCCAGGCGAGGCCGACCTGCCAACACTCGGGCCCGGCAAATGGCGGTGCCGCAGCACAGCCCTGGATCCGCTTCCTGCCACCAGGCACGCACGCCCCGCGGCCCAGGGGCAGCCACACGCAGCTGCCTGACCCCGAGAGACCCGGAGGGGACCCTCTTGGACCAAAGCTCAGGGAACACAGGCTGGAGCCCCACACGGGGGTCCTCCCACAGGTGCTGGACAGGTCACTAGGCGGTGGCCGCGTGTGGGCTCCCCCTCCTCCAGCCCCTCCCCCACATCCCTCAGCAAGGTCTCCCCGCCCACGGGGGAGAGTCTTTGGGAGCCCTGGGCAAGCGCCCACCTGTTCCAGGATGCTCTCCTGCCCTCGGGGTCGGCGCCCTGGTGCGACCTCTGACCGCACACAGGCCGTGGAGCCCACCTGGCAGGGAGGCCCAGGCCGGGCGCAGGTGGCCCGACTGGGCACAGAGGGTTCTCCCTGAGCCTGAGGGTTTTCAGCCGCCACAAAGCCCCGGAGAGTCGGGCGGGCAGGACGGCCATCCAGAGCATCTGCTCCCAAGGTGGCCTTGGGGGTGACCAGTGTCGGGGGTGCTGGCACGGGCCGTGGCCTCAGCGGGGTCCCCTGGGGGACGCGCCTCAGAGACAGGCACGAGAGTCCAGGCGGGCAGGGCCACAGCAGCCAGGCGACTCTCCTCCGGGGCTCTTCCCTGCTGTCACAGGGCGGTCCCTCCATCCTCTCGAGGCTGTTTCTGCCATCACCTCTCCGTCCTCGTGGGGACAGAGCGCGGCCGTCATGAGCCGGCCGGCAGCTCTGCTCGTGTGGGCAGCAGAGCCCAGGAGGGGAGCCCGTGGACGGGCAGCCCCGGGTCAGGAGGAGCCGTGCGTCCCCGGCTCCCCGCAGCGTGCCGCCGACCCCGGGGCCAGCCCCGGTCACATTGCTCTCGGGGTGGCGGGCTGGCGGACGTGGCCCTGCCATGGCCAAACAGGCAGAGTGGACAGAGCCGCGGGGACGTTAGAAAGGACGGCCCGGTCACTTCCCGTGGCAGGCCCCGCCCTAGGGCCCTGGCCAGCCGGCAGCCGGCAGGACCCGCTGGCACCGAGAGACCCGGCTCCGAGGGGGACAGGAAACCCAGGCGCCCCGCCCGGCGGAAAGAGGCCGCCCTGGACTCAGGCTTGCCGACTGTCTAGCCAGACTGGCCACTGCTGGCCACGGACCGACAGGCAAGCGCAGGCCGGTCCCCAGGGCACCGGAGCTGATGGCATTCACCTGCAGCCACCGGGGACAGTGACAGGGACGGAGGTGTGGCAATTCCTCCAGCGGATATGTGAACCAGACTTGAGGGGAGAAAGTGGGGGGGACCGGGATCTCCACAGGGAGAAGGCCAATGACGGGGACCCTCCCTGCGGGGACCCCAGTGGGCCGCAGACCCTGCTGGGGCAGAAGGCGAGGGGGCAGCTCATTAAGCCCCTACGCGCCCCGGCCAAGTCCCCACCGTCACACGGAGTTTTAAGATGGAAAAGAAAGGGCGTGAAGAGAGAGCAGGCATTCCTCAAAGCACGGCTCACGGCAACCGCGCCGGGCGGGCTGGCGGCGGGCGCTCGGCCCCTGGTGGCCCCCCCTTCCCCCCACAGGCTTTTTGGCAAAGCTTTGCTGTAATTTCCTCCCAAACATCGACAGAAAAAAAGACGTTGCATTTTAATGGGTTCGCACCATTTCCCAAACCAAAGGCGAGTTTCCCCAGATGCACTGGTGGCCTGCACGGAACACGGGTGTCACTCTGCACGACGCTGCAGGGGACATTCTGGTCACTAATGAGCCACTTCTGTTAAAAGACTTTTCTGTCAACCTCCCAGGTAAGCGTGCAGCTTTCAGCATTGCTGCCCGGCTCCTGGAGAAACGGAATGAACACAATAGGCCCAGGAGTCCTCAGAAATCCGCCTCTAATGAGCCTCCGGAGCAGCCGGCGCCGCCCGGTGCGCCCAGAGCGGCCAGCTGCCTTCCTCAGGCCGGGGCGTAGCAGCACCGGCCCTGGGAGGCGGGGAGGAGCCCCGCGGGGAGGGGCCGCCGCCCCCACACCTGCCTGCAGACTGGCACCGGGTGCCGTCCGCAGTGCTGCCTGGGGTCCTCCCACCCCGGCTTCCGCTCACTGACGCAGCCCCCCTGGAAGCAGGGGGACCACACCCGATGGGCACTTGCAGCCAGCCCTGCTCCCACTCGCCACCGTGGACCTGGCTTTGGGCATCAGCCCTGCAGGGACTGGCCCGTTTGTGGGGCTGCCCGTGGTGGCTCCGGCCCAGCCTCCCGCTGACCCTGCCGGCCCCACGCCCCAGTGTCTGCCAACTTGCCCCCATCTCCCCAGGCCCCCGCAGGGGAGAGAGGGAAGGGGAAGTTCTGGGAGCCGGGGTGTAAATGTCCCCCCAACAAGGTGCCCCAGCTGCCAGGCGGCAGAAGACGCCGCCCTGGGTCCTCCGAGGTCTCAGAGGACCCCACAGGTGCTCAAGGACAGGGACAGACAGGCCCCACCACGCACAGTCGGCACGGAAGCCCGGGCGCTCGTGGAGACCTCGTGCGGGGTTCTCCCGAGAGGGGCGCTGTGGGGCCACGGCGAGCCTCCGTCTGGATCGGCCGCGACCCAGACAAGCTCGGGCCGGAAGCTGCTGGCCAGCAGAACTGAACACAGGAGACGCCCACGAAGGCTTCGTGTGACGTCACAGATGCCGAAGGAGAGTCCCAAAGCCGGCGGCACCCGGAGCAGCACGAGCCGCGTGCACAGCCACACTGAGGAGTAGGCGAGCCGGAGGAGGAGGGCCGGCCGAGGGCGGTGGCGCGGGCGGCTCTCCCAGTCCAGGCTTGGCGAACAAGCCTCGTCTCACGTCGGCACGGCCGCGGTGCGGAGCCGTCTAACCGGAGGGAAGCAGACCGACTCGGCGCCCGGCCAGCTGCTCCTCTCGGCGGTGTGCAGCCCAGCGCGACCCCAGCGGAGGGGTCGCTACCTGGAGTGCCCAGGCGCGATGCTGACATCCTGCAGGTGGCTGCCGAGTGTGGAGGGCGACCAGGGCCACTCCGCCGGCAGGAGGGTGCCCAGAGTGGAGGACGAGGCCTGGGGAGGCCCCCGAAGCCCGAGCGTGACATCAAGAGACGCAGGCCCCACGATGACAGTTCGACGCGGACAAGGCCCTGCTCCCTCCGGTCGCAGGCTCCTTCTAGATGGTTCTCTGACACTGTCATTTCCTCCCTTACTCCCTTGCTCCTCGAGGACGTGGCCTGAGCCTGGTGCCCAGAGGTGGCATCAGCTCCACCCGCCTGGAGGCCCCTCAGGCCTCTCCAGGGTCTCCGGCAGCCCGTCCCCCCGGCTGCTGCCCCTCCCTTGCCGGACCTGGTTCCCAGCGGGTGGCGTCAGGACGGACAGCGAACGCCAGTCAGGTCTCGGCACAAGACCCCGAAACAGTAACCGTGCACAGGATGCAGTGTTTGCCGGGAAGTCCCGTGTAAACTCGGAACGATAGCTCCCCAGCCCCCAACTGCAACGCACCGGCACAGAAACTCCTCTTCTCCCACCACATCGTTTTCGGGAGAAGGTGGACACGTCCGGCCAGCTCAGGAGAGAGATGCGGGCTGTTTGCTCCCTTCCCGGTCAGTGGCCGGGCCCCCAAGCGGCTTGGCGGTCCGTGCTACTGTTCTGTACAGACACACGGCAGCCCCCCACCCCGCCATGGTGGCCCGCGGGTGCTGTGGGGCCCACGCACAGAGGCCGGACGTGACCTGCCTGGAGCCACCTTCTTCCTCCTGAGAGCCAGCGTCTGCCGCCTGCGTCCCGTTGGCAGATCTGGGGAGTACTTCTAGGAGGGAAGTTCGGCCCCTTATGGTGGACTCCACGGGCAGATTCGCAGAGAGAATCACAGTGATGTGGGGAAAGCATCACAGGTCTTGCTGAACAGTCTTCATTCACAGGCATGAATCAGCTTTCAGAAAAACAGCGAAGGAGCTGGGGTGCCCTTTGCACCCGCTTTTCACCCTGAGCTCCGGTGGACACAGGGCCGGGTCCCTCTTTGCTCCACCCTCCCCGGGTTGCCCTCGCGGGTCCCGGGGTCCAGCAGTGTCCGCCCCCGCGGCAGCCCAGGCAAAGAGGCATTTCCCACACCCACCGTCCTCAGTCAGAACCCGATGGGCCCTCACCACCGGGGTCCTGAGATTTGCAGGCGACACTGAGCAGCGACAACCTCTCCCGCCTCCCTCACTGCAGGAAGGGAGTGTGGGGTCAGAGCCCCCCAGCGGAGCGGGAAGGGGAAGGGAGCATCGCCCGGCCCCTCCCCACCGGCGAGGTCAAAGGCCAGGCGCGCAGGTTTGCTCTGGGAAACCTGAGGCCGGCCCCCCTCTCTGCCTCCCGACCCCAATCAAGCCCTCCCGCGGCTCCCAGTCAGCATCCGACAGCCACTCTGCCACCCGGGAACCCGAACACGTGAGACTGCAAAACTGGACCCCAAAATACAAAAATAAAATCCCCGCAGAGGCCGCGCCTTCCTGAGGGCGGATCAGCCGGCGACACAGACACGCCCGAGCCCGCGGCCTCCTGCGCACCTGCGCCACCCGGCGCTCCCCCGCGCCAGGCCTGTGCGCCGCGGCGGCAGCGGTTCCCGGGAGAGGAGCGCCGGAGAGATGGGGCCCTGGGGGCCTGGAGGGGCAGAAGGACCCCCGCCCGGGGCGCCCCGGGGGTCAGAACCTCATTCCACCGCCTCCGCGCCACCCCAGGCCATCCCGGCGGCACGCAGAGCGCCGGAGCCCCGGGGCGCGCCGTGCCAGGTGCGGGGAGCGCAGAGGCCCGGCCCAACTGCGGCGGCGGGCGGGGTCAGGGGACGGGGACCAGGGAGAGGGGCCAGGGCGGCCGGCGGCTGCTCACCGAGGCTCTCCGCGGGCGGGCGGCGGCGTCCGACGGTCCCGCTCGGCCATTGCAGTGGCGCTGCGGCGGGCGGGGGGCGCGCGTCACCGCGGGCGGGCGCCCCAAACCCAGGCCCTCCCCCGACACTCCCTGCCGCCGGTCGTGCGGCTCCGCGACACCCCAGCCCCACCTCTTCCTTTCTGCTCATCGTTTTCTCCCTCGGAGCGGGGTTTGCGGTCTGTTAGGATCGGAAAACGCCTTTGCCGAGAACCACCCCGGCTGCTGCGCAGGGTGCGCGGAGGGCGGGGACGGCGGCGGCGGCCGGGATGCCCGCCCTGACCCGCACCCAATAACGAACCCCCGTTCGCGGCCGGGGTTACTCACCCCCGTTTCACGCGGGATGTCGGCAGCCCGGCAGACTCGTGCGTTTGGTCGGTTAACCCGTGGCTCCCCATCGCCCAGCGCTGCCTCGCACCGCCCCGGCGAGAGGGACGCTCCCGCAGACTCGCAGGGGGCACATCCTGTGGCTGCTCCGAACCACGTCCCCGAGCGCCCCGCCGCCGCCAGGTGCTCCGGGTCGGGGGTCCACCTGTAAAATGGGAAAAACCCACGCCCGCTCCCGGGAGTTGCTGGGGGAGTTAAGTGAGCTAATAAACGTTGCTCGCAGGAAGGGTAAATGCGGTTTCAGGGAAGCCTGTATTCACGGTAAAATGTTCCCTGGTGGAGTGCGTGCCTTCCCTGGGCACCAGGGCTATAAACCCGCAGACCCACCCCAAAGCTGCGGCCGCAGAGGGCACAGCCCTGCGGGTGGACCCTCCAGTGTGAGGGACGCGGTGCCTCCTCCACTCTGCCCCATCCCTGTGTCCCGGCCTCCTGGCCACAGGGAAGCCAGTGCCGTTTATCGGTCGCTGGTAAAGAAACAGCCAGGGCTGTTTTCTCTCCCAACGGGCACCTTGGGGCACCTTATTTTATTTTATGTTTTCATTTGAGAGAGGGTGGAGAGACATCGACTTGCTCCATGTACTCATTTATTGCATGATTCATGTATGTGCCCTGACCAGGGATCGAACCCACAACCTTGCTGCATTGGGATGGTGCTCTAACCAGCTGGGCTACCCGGCCAGGGCCTGGGGCACCTGGAACAGGCCATCCAGGGCCCCCTGCCCTCTGCACGCAGGGCAGACTCACGAGGCCCGTGGTGTTGGCCGCTGCCCCCAGCTCCACAGTCAGAGGCGCAGCAGATGGGCCAGCGGACGGTGGGGGAGCCTGGCAGGCAGCGCCTGTGCCTGGAGTGAAAGTGAACGGGGTGGTCAGTACCATGTGCCTCAAAGGCCTTAATGGGGAGTGCAGGGGGCCTGGTAGTGGTGGGGGGAGCGGTGCGGGAATGGGGGACATCTGTAATAGCATCAACAACAGATTTTAAAATACGGTAACAGGAAAACACAGCTTCTGAAGTATTCCTGACCAAATTCGTGCCTGCATTCAGTCAGCACGCACCTGACAAACCCAACCTGAAGGCCATTTGTACAAAGTCACCGTTGTCCTGGATGAATGAGAACATCGAGGTCATGACAAACGGGGCCGAGGAGCTGTCCTGAATTAGGGGGCTGGAGACAGACAGAGGACAAGGGGACGGGTGGATGGGTGGACGGGTGGACGGATGGCAGGGGAATGACCATAAAAGCTACATTTAGTTGCATTCAGTGTCTTAGAAGCAGAGGCGTCACTCCTGGATTGGACCTCGGGAGACACCCGCTCTGGGAGCCAGGTCACGGGGCGTGTTCGCAGAGATAGTCGAGCCCTGACCGACCCTTAGCTAAGTAGCCAGAATGCTGTGTATGTGTTTTTAAAGATTTTATTTAAGGATGGAAACTGTACTGACTAAAAAAAATTTTTATTTATTTATTTTCAGAGAGGGGAAGGGAGGGAGAAAGAGAGGGAGAGAAACATCAGTGTGTGGTTGCCTCTCCCACACCCCCTACTGGGGACCTGGCCCACAACCCAGGCATGCACCCCGACTGGGAATCGAACCACCGACCCTTTGGTTCGCAAGCCAGTGCTCAGTCCACTGAGCCACACCAGTTGGGGCCAGACATTCTGTCTTAACCTTGCCCCTGCCAACACGCTCTGATGGCAGCCCCTGAGGGTCAGCTCCACGGCCCTGCCCCCAAACCTGGCAGTTGTCACCGGCGGGGCGTAAAGGTCAAGACTCAGGAGCCACATGGCTCAGTCTGATTCCAGCTCTGCTGCTTCTCGTCGGTGACCGAGGAGCCTCACCCACTGTCTTGGATTCCTCACCTATAACGGGTGACACCAAACCTCCGTGGCAGATGAACCAGGGCTTGAGTGGACGGTCCCAGCCCAGCTGTCCAGCCTCTTGCTGTAGCGTGGGCGTCTGTGTGCCCCCAGGTTCATGTGCTGAACCACAGGCTCCACTGCGGTGGCACGAGGTGGGGTCTTGGGGAGGTGACGAGGGTTACATGAGGTCAGGAGTGTGGGAGCCACGTGATGGGATGAGTGTCTTTATAGAGTCACCAGAGAGGTGACCAGAGTCACCACAGGAGGACACGATGAGACGGCCGCCTTCTGAGCCTGGAAGAAAGCTCCCACCAGAACCCGACTGGACTTCAGCCTCCGGAACTGTGGAAGACAGCGTTTGTTGTTGAAGCGCCCAGTCTGTGGCCGCCTGTACAGCCGTCCGTGTGAGCTGAGACACCTGTTCCACCTGCAGGTGTGTCTTTCACTCAGTTCCTTGGCGCACCCATGGCGCACTGCCCACGCGTTGTGTCTGCATGCACGCACGTGTGTCTGCCGGGGAGGCCGCCCAGCCTTGTGCCTCCCAACCCCCCCGCCCTCTCCCAACAGCTCAGCAAGTCCCACCAGTCCCCATGCTCCAAGTCCCAGGGCACTTCGACTGCCTCGCTGCAAGGACGTGTGTGCTTGTACACTGCGTACAAACACAGTAACATAGTCTGCACTATATACACACTGTTCGCACACGGTAACAAAGTGTGTGCACTTTATACACACTGTATACACACAGTAACAAAGTGTGTGCACTTCATACACAGTGTATAAACAGTAATGGTGTGTGTGCACTTTATACACAGTATAGAAACAGTGTAACAAAACATGTGCACTTTATACACACAGTATAAACACTGTAGCAAAGTGTGTGCACTTTATACACAGTATATAAACCCTGTAACGCAGCATGTACTGTATACATAGTATATAAACACTGTAACAAAGCATGTGCACTTTATACACAGTGTATAAACAGTGTAACAAAGCGTGTGCACTTCATACACAGTATATAAACAGTGTAACAAAGCGTGTGCACTTTATACACAGTATATAAACACTGTAACAAAGTGTGCGCACTTCATACACAGTATATAAACAGTGTAACAAAGCGTGTGCGCTTTATACACAGTGTATAAACAGTGTAACAAAGCGTGTGCACTTCATACACAGTATATAAACAGTGTAACAAAGCGTGTACACTTTATACACAGTGTATAAACAGTGTAACAAAACATGTGCCCTTTATACACACAGTATAAACACTGTAGCAAAGCGTGTGCACTTTATACACAGTATATAAACAGTGTAACAAAGCGTGTGCACTTCATACACAGTATATAAATAGTGTAACAAAGTGTGTGCACTTCATACACAGTGTATAAACCCTGTAACACAGTATGCACTGTATACACTGTGTAAACACACTGTAAGAAAGTGCATGTACTTTGTACACTGCACACAAACACGGTACAGAGTCTGCATTGAACACACTGTAAACACTGTGCAAAGTGTGAACATTGCACAACTCTCTGCTGGCATCGGAGTCTCACACACGCCCTCCCCCACTTGTTCACCCCAGTGTTTACCCAGGGTTGTTCCATTCCTCCCCCTTTGCCGAAGCCAGACCTCTGCTCATTGGGCGCCTGGTAAATCGCGGGTGCTCAAAAATCCCTACTGACAGATGAGTGAACCGGGTGAAGGAACGGCCAAGCCCACAGATAATCAAGTCGGCGTCTCCAGGCAACAGGCCGGTGCTGCCTGGGAAAGGTCACTGGACCCCAAAGCACCGTCCCTGAGGCAGACTCCCCGCCACACCTGCAGGCAGACCACGCGAAGGTGCCGAGAAGGTGGCCTTCCTTCCTTTGCCTCTAGACCCACGTTCCATACTTAAAGAAACTGCACTTTCCTTTGCTCCTTTCCCCCCGTTATTAGGAGAATTTCCCAGCGTAGAAGAAGGTTGACGGAGTCGTACGTGGACACGCGCACGTCCACTCCCTAGACTGTCTCCACACCCCTCGGTCCGCCCCTCAGTCCGGCTCCCCGTCGATGCATTTTAAAGTGAGCTGCAGAGAGCACCGCCACCCCGGGCGCGGCGGCAAGCTCAGTGCCCCCTGGGGCTCGGCACTGTTCCCGTCAGAGGAGGGCTCCGCTCTCCGCGCACCGGACAGCGAGCTCTGCCGCCGGGGTTCATCCGTGTGCTGTGGCCGGAACCCCCATCAGGACACGGAACGCGACCGTCTCCCCGGAGTGCGCCGATGGTGCCCCGCACTCCCAGGCCGACTCCCCTCGGTGTTTCCCACCGCAGACTGGGCCAGCCCGGAGCTCACTGAACGGGGTCGCACCGCGTGCGGGTGGGGCGCGCCTCCCCCACTCCCACAAGCTTGAGCAGTTTGCTGTGTGACTGGGTAACCCTGCGTTCTGTTAGCTTCCCGTGGTCTGTCTCTCCACTCTCCCGCCGAGGGCCGCCTGGGCTGCTTCCCAGGCCGCCTGGTGTGAACACGACCACGGCCACCACCATTCTCCCACACACAGCTCCCCTCTGGGGCACTTTCCGGTTTCTGCATCCTACCCAGCAGGGGGCGGTGTGGAGCCAGTGGTGGGAGTCCCGGCACCGGTGCTGTCCCTGACCACCGGCACAGGATGAGATCCGAGGACAGCCCTGCACCATATGAATGAAGGGGACAGGGGGATGGTGAGCGGCTTGTCACTCACTCCCCACACGGGGTCGGCTGGCTCCTCAGTGGCCGTAGGCCTCACAGGAGGCCTGGCTCCATGAAGAGGTGGTCAAAGCACCCCCCACCCCCACACAGACGGCCTCCCCCACGCTGCCAGCTGGCTCTGGGGGACACCTTCCCTGGCTCTTACCCGGGTGACACTTGTGTGCTGTCACACCTAGGCCCTGTGACACAGTCTGCTCTTGGCTCTGCAATCGGAGTCCTCAGCGAGGGCCGATGCAGACAGACCACCCACCAGCCCGGTGCTGGGCCGGAGAGCACCTTATCCAAGCCGGCTCCTGTGCGTGGCTGCAGGGAAGCCACCCCCGGGGTGGAAAGGTCTTTTCTGACCAGCTCACCCACCCGGGTCCTGGGAAAGGACCTGACGAAGGCGCAGACCCCCGGGGCTGATCATTGCCATTCAGAGGCCCGGAAATGCCGGTCTCTGCTCTGCCTCGTGAAGAACTCGGGAGGGAAAGCAGGGAGGGAGGCAGGGAGGGAGCACAGGGCCCTGCCGGACTCCCGGCCTCCGTGCAGGTGCATGGGGCGGGGCCTGCGGACCTCAGCCCTGGGCCCTCGGGCAGCTCTTCAACGCCCTTTCCGGCTGGCCGGGCAGCCACCGTCTCGCACGTGTCCTCGGGGCTTCTCCCAGCTGCTGCCCCAGAGGAGCCCGCTCCAGCCCCAGCCCCTGCGTCCCTGCAGCCTGCACGTGGCTGTGTGTCCACACCTCCTCCTACACCAGCAGCCCCACCTCCCTCCTGTGCGGGGGGGGGGGGGGCGCCTTTCCTGTGTCCACACTTGGCACGTAGGAGGAGCTGGCCTGAATGAGTTCCGTCACCCCGGTGTGGCCAGGGGCTTCCAGGGAGGGGCAGCCACAGTGGGACGACTGGGCGTTTGCCCCTGGGGGGCCAGACCTGCTTCCCTACCCCCAGCAGCCAACCTCCCCCCCCCCGCCCCCCTCACCACGTGGCCAGTCTCGTGACAGTGTTTGCTCGGCGTGTGGTCCCTGCCACAGTCAGAACTCACAGGCCGTTCCGCACCCTCCTCCTCCTCGCAGAGCAGCTGAGCTATTGCCTCACAGACGCGGACAAACAAGTGGCCTTGGCAGAGGCCCCGCTCCCGGAGCCGCTTCCCCTGTGGGGCACTTGGGCACGAGCAGGGCACGGCTCTCACCCGTCACCCTCTGCCTTGGAGAAGGGCCTGTTCCCTGACCGGCGGGGACTCGGCCAGCGCGGGCTGGAGACGCCGTGCGGGCACTGTGTTGACAATTCTAAATATTTCATCACACTGACTCCAAAAATAGCCCCGGCAGAGTACAGACAGCAGTGGGAATTCGTGGAAAAGTTGTTTTCCTGGAAGAGAAAGGGAAACAGAACAGCGTGACCAGCCAGCGGGCGCCCCAGCGGGACTGAGAGTCCCCGGGAGGGTGGACGAACAATCCACCCTTGGTGCCCTGCCCCTCGCTCAGAAGAGTCCCCGCCCACTCGCGCTGCCCGGGAAACCGCCGACTGGGATTATTCCTGTCCTTGGGGCGCTTTATTTCCGGCCCCAGGGAGGACACCTGGCAGGAGACTTCTCCAGTCACTGTGAGATCAGAGGAGATGGCCGACCCCCTCCCCAGTTCAGGTCTGGGGCGGTAATTCTCGTGCCCTGGCCCGTGTGGCCATCACCCCTCCTCCAGCTCGGGGTGTGGCTGCTCCCAGGAAAGCTGTGAGGGACCAGAAGCTGGCTGCCTCCTTCCCCTGCACCTCACGGTCCCCAGACACAGGTCCGACCTGACCTCCCAGGGCCATGTCCCCCCAGGCTGCTCTGGGGATGGAGGCTCCCACAGTGCCGGGCTCTCTCACCCTCGGTCCCAGCGCCCCGGCTGTGGCCGGGGCCCACCACCTCAATACCCAGCATCTTTTCATAGGTTCACATTTTGATGGGGGACTTAAGAGTTGGAACATTTTAGTTTCGAGTGATAGCCAATGAGCTTAGTAATCCCTGCAGGTGAAAGCTTAGTTCCAGGAACTGCAGGGGCACCCGCCCTGACTCCGGGAGACCACAGGCAGTTCCACCTTTGCTCCTCAGGGGGACGGCCGGCCACTGCAGACGGTGTCGGAGCCATTGTGCTCCAGGGTGAGATGCCACCGCCCAGGGCACAGAGAACCGAATGCAGCGGCCTTTATCTGATTGAACTTTTCCGCTGAATTCCAAACCCTTTCCCTCCACTTTCCTTCTCCTTATAAAAGGGGTCGGTTTGGAATGGAAGCTAAGATGGTCCTTTAGGGCACAAACCTGCCACCTTCTCAGACCACCGGCCCCCTGAATCAAGCTCCCATAAAGGTTCCACCCCCGTCTCTGCCTGTGGGGTCTGGCAGAGACAGGCAGCAGGAATGCCGGCTTTTCCGGTCTCACATTTAATTTAAAAAATCTGAATAAAGACAAATGTTCTCTAACTCATTCATTTTACTTTATTATTATTTTATAAAAATGTTGCATTTATTAATTTCTTCTATGTAGAGTTTTTTCCCCTAGCTTTTTAAAGGACCCATTTCATTAATTTTGTGAAGAAAAGGGGCCACACACTAAACCCGGCACGGGGAGGCCTGCTGGGTGAACGCACAGACTCCGGGACCGATGGTAACCACAAAGGACGGGCGGAAACGAAAGCTCCCGAGCCGGAAGCTGGTCCTGGCGGACAGTCGGTGTCCTGGGCTGGCATCTTCCCTGACAAAAGTTGGCCTTCGCCTTAATTGAGCCTGCTGCCGTCTCTCTGCATCTAAGATGGCATCCCTTTGGAAAGTCAGGTGGCGTTCCCGTTTCCGGAACCCTCCGGCGCCACCGGCACACCGGCACTGAGACGCAAATCCCTCGTTGTCACGATCACCTTCGTGTTAATTGTTGGTTGTTATCAAGTCCCTCACCTGTGTAAAAGAAGTGTGCGTCTATCCAATCCCAGGTCCCCCTGTGACAGGGCGAAGCCAAGGGCGGGGAGGGAATAGGGATTTGGAATGGGGTCCAGAACTCCATGTCCAGGAAATATTAGAAAAAATATATACATATAGGATGTCCTCGCCCTCACAAGTCTGAGCTGGGGGATGGGACACAGGGAGCAGGGCCAATGAGAACTGTTTTGCATAGCAACAGCTTTGCAGGTAACCTCTGGAATGGGCGTTTAACATATCTGTAACCTTTAATGGGTTTCATGGATATGTTAAACAGCTGCGGCCATGCTTTGAACCAGGGGAATGGGAGTGACTTCAACCCATGATGTCACTGGGAGGAAACTCCCCCTGGTTACAGAGCCTGCGTGAGAGCTCGGAGATGATTGGCTCCGCACCACAGGGCCACACCTGCCCGGACTTACTATGGCAGCCTGGAAAAGCTGGAAGAATACGGGAATGCTGGCCCCTGTGGCCAATTGTGGGAGGAGTCGGAAATGGTGCAGCAGAGGAAGACTGGCGCTGGGATTTAAACCCAGGCACGGCAGCCATGCGGGGTCTATTTGAGACCACGTAGCTTGGGTGGAGGAGAACCACAGGCTTCTACTTCTTTGTCTGAGATACGGTGCCCCGGACTGGACAGAGGGGGAAGGAAGGACTGTGCGTCTGTGGGTATTCTAAAGGACTTTGGGATCTCAATGAAGACATTAAGTCATTACTCTTAAGTTTGTATAACTTTAAATTAATAATCCCTTTCCTTTTCACCAATCTCTGGCATTGAGAGACGTCTTTCCCTGGCGGTGGGCAAGGCGGACCTAGTACGGGGTGGGGGACCCCCGGGGCACAAGGGCGGGTCCATTCGGCGATAGTATTTCGCTCACCCCCGCCCCGGGTCTGTTCTGTAACACCCCTGCTTTGCCCCCCACCATCTTTCACCAATAGATTCCACGAAATCCCCTCTGTCTCCTCTTTGGATTGTAACGTATGAAATACACTGCAGAACGCCACGTTTCTGGAACATCTTCTCAACCCACTGAGGTTTGGCTTCCTGGCAGTTGTCGTTAGTTTGGCTCAAATAAACTCCTAAAAACTCTTCTAGGTTTGGACATTTCTTATGTTGACAATTTTACACGTTTTTTAAAAATGCAGAGTTTTCTCCCCCACTTCTCACTTTTCCTTGGGTCCCCCACTCTGGGTGCGGGTCCTCAGTCTTCCCCTGGGCAGCCAGCATCCCATCTGCTATAACCCCCCCCCTCCCAAAGGCAGGTTTCCAGTGGCCTCAGCCTCCTGCTGGGTCCTCGAAGGATGCAGGTTGCCGGGACCTGTCAGTGTTAGAATGTCCAAACCCGTGGAGAATTTTTTCTAAAAGTTTATTTGAGTCAAAGAGAGCAAGATCGAGATGAATGCTTCAGAGAATAACACCTTGCAGTTTTTAAAAATGCATTTTAGGATAAGGTGGGAACTAAGGAAGACTGCAGGAGAGGGGGAGGAAGCAAGGCAGAAGGGGTCACAGGCGGGTCAGGACCACGGGCTCTCCCGTCTGCTTCAGGAGGGGGGGTGGCCGAGAGGGCAGTTCAGGGCTGTGCACACCCAGACCCACCGAGACAACGGACCGGGCGGGCCGAACCCTTTTCGGGATGGAAGCTACATGCTGGGGTGGGACTACCCTGCGGGGCCTGCCCGGCTAGGAATTTACCATCAGGTCGCCTGTGAGCTGACTTTCCCTAGGGCCCCTTCTTCGTCCTTGGACTTGTGGGGGTTCTGCCTCAGGAGGGAAAACCAGGTGGCAAAAGGAAACATTTCCACTTAAACATTTCTGGGCAATCGCCCATAGAGATTCAGAGGGCTTGTAAACTTCACGTTTGGGTGAGCCTCGCAGATCACGGTGGGAGAGAACACCCAGAAATCAATCATGTGCCTATGTGCTAGCAGTAACCAAGCCAACGAAATACGACAATGATGCCAATTACAGTCACATTAAAATAGGAACATTGAGGGCAGCGTCTGCCAATGTTTCAACTACCGAACGCTGCACACCCGGCCCATGGAGAGGCCCCCCCTCCCCCTGCCCCGTGTGCCTGGGCGGGAAGGCCGGGTGTTGGCAGCCTCCCCAGTAAAGGGGTCTGAGGGGCTGGGGCGCGCCTGGAGAGGACGGTGTGGGGTGGGGACACTGTAGGGACTTGCCCCCGTGTGCTGTGGGGCATCTGCTTTCTGCGAGTTCCCTGCTGTCCCTACCTGCTGTGACGGGGCGGTGTCCCGCGCACACTGGCTGAATAAATGAGAATGAGAACCGTGGGTCCGGCGGAAGGAAAGGCCAGC
This sequence comes from Trachops cirrhosus, assembly GCA_028533065.1. Lineage (NCBI taxonomy): Eukaryota > Metazoa > Chordata > Mammalia > Chiroptera > Phyllostomidae > Trachops > Trachops cirrhosus. Next base: position 155,794,898 of record CM052542.1, on the reverse strand, counting down.
GCCGCTGCGTCCAGAAAGAAACTAAGTGCGTGCCCCTGTCAGGACAGGAAACGAGGACCCAAGGGGCGGGCAGGGGGACAGCCCGGTCAGAGCCGCCGCGGCAAGGGCCCATGGCCCTGGGTTTGGCAGAGCCCCATAGGCAGGCAGGGGACAGGGGCACCAGGGGCACCAGGTGTGCCCCGAGGGAGGCGGGGCCCGAGGAGCCTGGGCCCGGGAACCTCGGGAGGGGTCAGGGTGCGCTCTGGCCTTCTCCGGTGGGCCCTGAGCTGGAAGCGGGGACGACCCGGGGAGCTGTCAGGTACTGATGGCGCCCTGGCCGTCGGGGGCTGACGGCCACAGGGGGTGTGGTGGGGCTTCCGGTTGCTGGAGACACTGGGCTGACTCCCGCGACTCTGACTTGCAGCTGGCTGCCTACTGGCCGTCCCCGCAGGTGGGGGGCTGGCCTCCCGGGCTGGTGGCCGCGGGCCGTGTCGCAGTTGTCACAGAAGGCCTGGCCTGCTCTGGTTCTTTGCAGGCCACCAGCAAGCCCCTGGGGTCCTTTCCTTCACTGCCTACCGCATTTGAGGGGGAACAGCAAGCCCTCGGGCAACAGGACAGAAGGCCTGCTGCGGGCCTCAGAGTCCTCTCCGCAGAGCGCACGTCTCCCTGCAGGACACGCCCGTCCCTGCTCTGCCAGCAGGGCGCCCGAGCGCGTCGGACCAGCAGGGTCCTTTTCCCACCACCAGTGCCCGCCCACAGTGGCTTAGGCCCCGCCCCACGCCTGCGTAAGCCAGCCCTGCTCATCAGAGCCTGCCCCGAGCTCGAGAGACTCGCATCTAACAGACCAAATGCGCACGCGCGCTCCGAGCCCCGCCCCCGACGCCTCGGGCCCACCCCGCGCACGCGCTGCACGCGCCGCACGCGCCTCGCGCGCCCCACGCCCCCGCGCACGCCCAGGCCTCCCCCGGTGGCCAATAGGCGACGCCGCCGCTGAGCCTCCGCTTATCTGCCGTGCGTCCGCCGGCGCCCGTCAGTCAGTCGGGGCCCTGGGCTGACGTCGCTTGACCTGCTGGGCCCCAAGCTCGTGCCCCGGCTCCCGCCCGTCCTCTTCGGAGCGCTCGGCCCTTAGGCAACCTCTGCTCCGAGCCTAGCCCGGCCCGCGCCGCAGCGCGCTCCCTCCGGCGCCATGTCGCAGAGCGGGACCCCCGGAATGCAGGAGGAGAGCCTGCACGGTGAGCCGCCGGGGCCGCGGAGGCCGAGGGGAGGCCGCCGGGGGACAGGCAGAGCCGGCGGAGGAGACCAGGTCCCCACAAGGCGCGGGGGCCAAGGCTGCGCCTGCGCGGCGGGCGCGGGGCCTCTCGCTGCCCGCGGCCTGGGGTCGGCGCTGGGGGCCGGGCGTCGCTGCCCGGCGGGGGTCTGGCCGCGGACCGGACCCCCGCTCCCACCCACGGCCCACGCCCGAGCTCTGCGGCTCAGGGCCGCTGGCGCGTTTCTGCAAGGCCGTGTATGCGCTCGCGCCCCGCAGCTCGGAGCAGCGTGGGTGGTACGCGCAAAAGCCGAGCGTCTGGTTGAGTCGCACGGGCCCTTCGTGTGAACCGGGAGCAGATCTGTCCGTAGCGGCGGTCAGGGCTCGGGGCGGAGGAAAGACGCAGCCGGGCGCCCGGCCACGGGCTGCTCCTCTCAGTGTGAGAGGTGGACAGCGTTAAAAAATGGCCTCCTCAAGTTCACGCCCCACTTGCCCTAGAGGGTCGTCCCACAGCCAAGCTCCGAGCCGACCTGTGGGTTCAGAGCAAGCGGGAGGACCGGTCCGGGCCGCTCCTCACTGCAGCCCGCGCCCGCGAGGGGCGACCGCCTGCAGATCGGCGGGGCTGGGTCCCGCGGGCCGTCGGGGATGCGGAGGCCCGGGGGTGGCGGGAGGGTCCTGTGGACGCCCACCTTCTCGTTCCTGCAGCACGAGTTTGCTGAGCGAAAGGAGCAGCGACGCGGCCCGGGAGGACCGTTCAAACCTCCAGGGCGCGTTTTTAAATCTCACAGCAAAGGCAGTGAGTGGGCTTCATTGGTCCAGGGCGCGGTCGGCAGGTGTTTAGCTACAGCCGCAGTTTTTAAAAATCCGGCGGTCTCCTCGAGTTTTGAAGTTGACTATTTATCTTGTTTGAACTGGCTAAAGGGTTAATCTTTGCTGTCTTTTTCTCACAAAAGAGCCAAGGGACGTTTATAAACTCTGTGCCTGCAAGCAGCGCCCTTTTCCAATGCCTGAGCTGCTTGATTGCTGGCTCTGTTTCCCTGGTTCGGATGGGTCTGGAAGGTTCGGTGTGCTCCCGAGGGGCTCCGGGCTCCCTCCCCGACTGACACCGAACTGCTGAGTCACTAGCAATGCGAAATCCCGCACGGAGAGCCCGGCCTCGGCGTCTGGCTCCTTCCACAGCAGAGCGTGGAAGCGGACCCGGCGCCCCTCGTGCGGACGTGCGCCGCGGCACTCGCCGCTCGGGGCTGGGCGGAGCCCGGCCGGGCAGCTGCCCTGGAAACGTGAGCCCGCGCCTGGCCTCCGCGTGGTTCCCTCTTGTTTACGTCTGGCCCAAACCCGCAGACAACGCCCCCGCGTGCCCCTACTCCTGCTCTGTGGGCTGGGCCCCGTGCCCCCGCCCCGAAGTCGAGCGAGAGCTGCTGGCCCGCCAGGCACTCTGCAGGCCCTTGCTCCGTAGCGGGACGGGGTTTCCTGCTGGGGCGGGAAAGGAGGCCCCTTCCGGGCAGGGACGCGCAGGGGGCTCCATTGTCTGGGGTTTGTCGCGGGAGAGGCTGGAGCTGCTGGGCACCTGAACTCCTGAGCCCTGTGGGGAGGCCGGCTGGCCTCCGTCTCATCGGTGTGAAGGAGAAGCAGGTGTGGGGAAGGCAGCGCGGGGTGGGACGGGCTTGGGGGGCAACACCTGTGTCTTCCCTGGGCCTGGTTCTGCCACTGTATTTGGTGGTGGATTATCTGCGACCCCGAGGACCTTCTCTAGGTTATGAAGCAGCCGTAACCCCGTTTCTTGCGCGGTGTAAGTACGTCCACAGCTGTGTTGTTCCATTTCCAGGAAGTGGTTTCCTGCCCGGGCGTTGCGGGTTAATAATAAAGCTCCGGTCCTTCCTTAAATCACTCCTTGGCTCAGATTCTGGACCCAAGCTTTTGCTGCAGGCAGTCGGGAACGCGATTTTTTTTTTTCTCAAGGATGCTTAGGACTTTCTGAGAGATGATTCTAAAGAGCAGGCACTTGTCTCCACGCAGTCTGGGGTTGCTCCTGGAGGTGGCCCCTAGCATGTGCACCCCTGACGCGGATGCGAGGTCCTGTGCGTTTCTCTTAGACGTTCTGTTCGGTGTTGTAGGTGGTTTCGGGGCAGAGCTCTGACCCCCGGGGCGTCTTGGATGAGAGGAGTGTTTTGCTGTTGAGCCCAGGACCTGCCAAGGCTGGAAGACAGGCTGATTAGGGGGTGGAAGCAGAGCCCCGCCCCCTGCGGCGGAGGTTGGGCTGTGAAACCTTTGCCTTGGGGGAGGGGGGGGCTCCCTGCACTGGCCTGTCTGAGCAGTGTCCTCGCTGGCAAGTGGGTGAACACGAGTGAGGCGTTTTTCTGATCCCGTGAGTAGTCCTGGTGAGCGAGGGAGGTGTCGCAGGAACCTTGAATTTGCTGTCTGCCGGACAGAAGTGCGGGGGGTGTGGAGACCCGGTTGGGGCCTGGCGCTTGATGCCGGCAGCCCCGTGGGACTGAGCCCTCTACGTGGTGGGGCCTGACGCCAGCTCCAGGCAGTGGTGGAACAGCCAGGTGGGGCTGGAGAATCAGCGACTGGTGTGGGAGCCCCCACTCGCGTCAGAAGTGGTACCGAGAAGACACCACACGCCTCAGACTCCGTCTGCGTCGGACACCCTACGTGACCCAGGCCACACTTCAGCTGGCACCGGGGAACGGAGCCAGGCCCAGAGTCCGAGTGACTGACTGAGCCTGGAGCAGTGGAACTGGGCCCAGTGGGGGCCAGAGCCGGCGTGCTGGTTGGCTGAGTGTGACCTTGAGTCTCAGGGAAGGAAGGCTGGTGGAGGGAAGACCTGAGGCCCAGGTTTTCATGATGCCGCGGGGGGTGGGGGGAGGGCATCAGAGGCCTTGGAAGACGGTCAGCAGCCTGGTGAGGACAGAGAGCCGCCTCTGGCCTGGGGCCGGGGGGCAGTCTCTGAAGGCGCTGCAGCTTCTGTCCCCAGGCAGAGCTCGAGTGGGCGGGGCGGACAGGAGGCACTGGGAGAGGCCGGGAGGAGGGGGCGTGTGAGCTGCGAGGCCTGCCTGGTGGTCTCAGCAGCAGCGGACGGGAGGTGGGTGCGCAGCTGCCGGCTGCTGCCCGCCCCGGAGCCTGGGTGTGCTGTTTTCTGGCGGGGACCACGGAGGCTGTGGGGCTAGGACAGCGCCCCCGGCGTGTGGGAAGCGGAGCGGCGGGGTGCTGCTGCCGCAGTGGGGTGCCCACTGTGGTGCGGCTCAGGTGCCGCTGCTCTGCCCCTCGCCTCTGGGCGTGGCGGCTGTCACCCAGTCCGCTCACGGTGTGTCCCTGGAGCGGGAGCGTTTCAGTCTGCAGTCACCTCCACCCTGTCCCCCTGCTGCACCCGTCCTCCGTGGGCCGCCATGGGGACAGCTGTGCTGGGGGACCACGGTCCAGGGCCACGCCTGGGGGCGCTGCCAGGAAGCAGCTCCCAGCCGAGGGGGACGCAGAGGCCGCTGTCAGTGGAAGGACAACCCGGGTGGGGGTCAGGTCGTAGGTGCAGATTACATCCGGCTCACTGCACCCAGGTCTGGGGAGTCAGTTGTAAGAGAAAAGGGTCGGCGTTTTGAACAGGTCATTAAAAAGATGCTGTCCAAATGGCCAGTGACCACGAAAACACGTCCAACCTTGTTACAGACCGGAGGGTGCAATTAACCACCCCCCACGGCCAAGTGTAAAACCCACGAGGCCGCCTGCGAGGCGGCCGCTGCCCGAGCTGGCATTGGCACCACACCCGGAGAGAGTGCGGTCCTGGGAGCACTGGACACTCGTCACCGCCTCGCAGCCCGGGCCACCTGTGCACGTCTGTCGCAGGGACCCCGCGGTGTTTACGGGAGCGCTCTTCAGGTCTGCCCACTGGGCCCCTCCCGTGCAAACCCCAGCGGCAGTTGGGTCCTGGCCCCGCCCCACCGTGTGCCCTCTCACCTGTGGTGCCTTCGCCGCCGCCGAGGGGCCCTCCAGGCAGCACCCACAGGCCAGCTCTGTCCGGGCCCTTTGCTGTCCTCCTGTGGGACGTGCCGAGCTGAGCTGTTCCCATCTCTCGGTTCTCTCCCCTTGGTCAGTGCCCCGCCTGCCCTCCACATGCACACAGGAACCACCGACAGCCCCTCCGGGGCCGCGCCCCCTGGCCCCCCCCCCCCCCCCCCCCCC
>CM052542.1:155756097-155788997 GCA_028533065.1 Trachops cirrhosus | reverse complement strand
CCCCCCGGCCCCCCCCCCCCCCCCGCCCCCTGGCCCCGCCCACTGAGGCCGCCTGGTGTGCGGGGCGGGGAGGGGGGGGGTCTGTGGGAGGCGGGGCCTCCACCGCAGCGTCTGTGGTTGGGGTGGGAGCCGCTCCTGTTACACCTCGATGAGCAGGCGGCCTGGTGGTGATGAGACAACAGTTCTCTGAACCCGTGAAATCCGGACAGAGCCAGTTCCTTTTGGGATTTCAGTTCAGGCTGAGTCGCTCCCTGCTGGGACTCGACACTCGAGGGATGGCCTGCTCTGCCTCCTCCGTGTGGGTCGGAAGTCACCTGTGCTGCGGCCACAGTCTCCCTCTGGCTTCTCATGCGACCGAGCACAGAGCAGCGGCCGGGAGTGGCTCTGGGGCCCGTCCTGGGGTTGGGCTGTCCTGCTGGCCGGTGGCAGTAGGCTGACCAGAGATGGCTTAAACCTTCACAATTTCTAAAATCTCTTAACCTTTTGACGGCTTGCTTTCTTCTAAAAGTTGAGTGCAAAAAAGCCCCCAGGTGGCTCTGACTGGTGTGGCTCAGAGGCTTGGGTGGTGTCCCATGAGGCGAAAGGTCTTGGGTTCGATTCCCCGCCAGGCACAGGCCTGGGTTGTGGGTTCAGTCCCTGGTCGGGGCCCTGGTGAGAGGCAGCGGGTGGATGTTCTCGGCCAGCACGTCCCCCTCTCTCCACCTGCACCTGCACCTCAGTAAAGTACAGTGCTCAGGCCGCATCCGGGTCCGGGCCCTCGGGAGGGCAGGCCAGACCAGTCGCTGCCGCTGCAGGAGCAGGCGTGGGTATGGCTCACGGCTGCGCTTCTTGTGCGTCCCCGGCCCCTCTCGGAAACGGAGGGGCCCTTGTCCGTCGGGGCTGGGCGGCAGAGCTGGAGAAGCCCCAACGCCGCCCTCGCTCTCCCCGCAGGCTCCTGGGTGGAGCTGCACTTCAGCAGCAACGGCAGCGGGGGCAGTGTGCCCGCCTCGGTCTCGCTCTACAATGGAGACATGGAGAAGATCCTGCTGGACGCCCAGCACGAGTCTGGGCGGAGCAGCTCCAAGAGCTCGCACTGCGACAGGTGGGTGTGGGCGTGCGTGTGCGCGGGCGGCCGTGAGGCCGCCAGGGGCCAGCACTGCCCTGTGCCCCCAACCCCAGCCTCTGCCCCGGAGCCTCGAGTGGCCGTGTCACGAGCTGCTGTCCTTGGCACGGTCAGTGACCCAGGCGGCGTGGCCAAGTCCGAGAGCAAAGGTCAGGTGCTCTCCGGGGCCGTGGAGCAGGCTGCAGAGCCCGTCGGAGACAAAGCCCACTGTCCCCTGGCTGTCCCTGGCCTCCCAGGACTGGCCAGCTGATGCTTTTGAGCTCAGCAGCGAAGCGGGGAAGCGGTTTGGGCCCTGGCCTGGTGCTGGGAGGAGGGCAGCTGCTCCCCATTGGACGGCGCCCTGCCCGTGGGGCTTCGCCGCCCCCGATGGAGAGTGTTGACGTGTCCCGCCCTCGTGCCCCCTCTCCTAGCCCGCCTCGCTCTCAGACCCCCCAGGACACGAACCGCGTGTCGGAGACAGACAGCCACAGCACTGCGGAGAAGAACAGCTCTCAGGTAGGCGGCCGCCGGGCTCGGGCTGTTTCTCGCCTCTGGGGGATGGGTGGGGTGAAGGCATCTCCCTCACGGGCTGCTGCCGAGCCGAGCACAGAGGGTGTGGGCGTAGGGTGCACGGGGGCTGGCCCCACGCGCCTTCAGCCTGGAGAGCGTGGGCAGGGTGGCTGGGGGTCAGCGGTGGGTGGTCGCTGTCCTTGGCCACAGGTCAGGCCTCCGGTGGGTTGGGCTTTGACCTCTGAGCGGGCCGCTCAGGGCCCCTCTGCCCTTGAGGTCGAACTGTGGATGGGCCTTTCTCCGTGGGCGCCACAGCTGTTTCCAGAAACTGCCCCCGGGCCGTGCGCACTGGTGTTGGGTGGTTCAGAGTGGGGAGCTGGCCGGGCTGGCATTTCAGCCCGGGACGCTGCTCTGACACGTCGGGCACTAAGCTTTGCCGTGAGACCAAGTGCAGGGTGACAGCCCTAACGGGTGTGCGTCTGGTGCAGAGGCTGGCGCGGCGTACAGGAAATGCCCCTGGGCCCGTCTTCTGGCCAGCACTGGGCCTCTCCCTCCCAGGCTGGTCTCCCGCAGAGGGACGGAGAGCCCTTGCCCCCCCGGGCCCTGTCCGACGCGGAGGCGTCTGGGCCCAGCACCCGGGCCCACGCCCTGCTGCGGGGCGCTGTGGCACTCTGTTCTGGGTGTTCCTGGAACGCCAAACGTTCTCTCCCCCAGAGTTTACAAAGGAGTTTTATCGCGGGTACAGAAGTTCTGAGTGCAAAATCACCCACGAGCCTACTTTTCAGAGCCCCCTTTAATTAGTGTAGAGAGCTATGTAACTTTCAACGGAGCGGGACTTCTGGGCTTTCCCCGCGCCCCTCACAAGGAGCTTTCGGCTGCACCGTGCGCTCTACCCCTCCGGCACCGAGCCACCGCCCGGCCCGAGCTTCCTTCCCGTCTGCTGCAGCCAGCACCGCCGCGGCGTGTCCGTGGGCGTCTCCGTCCACACCTCGCGCTCCTCCCCAGGGGCGGCGTTTGCCGGGTCTCACGGCTGGGACCTGACACGGGTCTGTTCGTGGGGTCTGCCTGCCTGGCCCTGAAGACGGGCCGTGGCCTCAGGCTCTGAGCTCCGCCTCTGGCCCGGTGCCGGGTGGGCGGCAGCGCTCCCGGTGAGCGCTCCTGGTGTAGGCACGAGGGCCGCCTGCTTTCAACACCCCCTCCCCGTAGTCCGAGGAAGATTACATTGAGAGAAGACGGGAAGTGGAGAGCATCCTGAAGAAGAACTCAGACTGGATATGGGACTGGTCCAGTCGGCCGGAGAACATCCCCCCCAAGTGAGTCTGCCTCGGGCGCCGCGGGGGCTCTGGGACGCGGCGCGGCCGGCGGCTCACGGCTCCCCCTCCGCAGGGAGTTCCTGTTCCGGCACCCGAAGCGCACGGCCACGCTCAGCATGAGGAACACGAGCGTCATGAAGAAGGGCGGCGTCTTCTCGGCCGAGTTCCTCAAAGTCTTCCTGCCGTCTCTGCTGCTCTCGCACCTGCTGGCCATCGGGCTGGGGTGAGTGACCCCGTGAGGCCCGCCTGGACAGTCGCGGGTCTCAGCGACTGCGTCCGAAACTCCTCGCTGAAACCGCAGGTCGTAAGTCCCAGCTTACGTAACGGCGTGTGAGCAAACAAGCCCCTGCGGCCGCCGTCCATGTCGGGAAGCGGACACGGCCGTGACCCCGAGGCCCGGCCCGGCGCAGACGCTCCAGCCCTGGCGAGGGCACTGGGGGGGGGTGGCGGGGACGAGTGCTCCCTGCCCGTGCCCTGTGCAGGTGCGGGCAGGTCCCTCGGGGCCTGCGGCGACAGAGAGGTGCCGGCACCACGCCGCCTGCGGGTCCCTCAGCAGGGACAGCGGGGCTCCTCCCAGTGGCGACGCAGGGAGCACCCGGGCGCAGCAGTGGGCCCTCAGGGCCCCTGGCCCAGACCGCGCCGCGGGACCCAGGCCTAGGCCTGCGAAGTCAGGGCTGCCTCCTCTCCGGGTCACCCCAGTGCTGTCGTGGGCGTGGGGGTGGTCTCCCTGCTGCTCACTGGGCGCCCGTGTTCTGGGGCGGTGGCTTCCTGGGCACACCGGGCGGGCAGACGGCTTCGGGTTCCGGCTGGAGCCACTGGGCGGGAGGGGAGGGTGGGCTGCTTTTCCGGACCTCTGACCGCCGCGGAACAGCTTGCCGGGGGCTCCTCCACGTCAGCGTCCAGCCAGGTTGTGGCTGGGGCTCTGCAGGGCCACCCTCACCCAGGGCGCTCACACAGTGGGTGCTGGGTCTTTCTCCAGGAACAGCCGCTCGGGCTCCGTGGGCGACTGTCCGGCAGGCTGTGGCCGCACCGGCCTGACGGCGGCAGGGTGCCGCGTCCCCTCATCGTGGGGACGTCGGCTGGGCGTCTCCACCTGGGCGGTCGCCGCACTGCAGGGCGCACGGGTGGGAAGAGAATCCCGGGCGGTGACGGCGCGCCCGCCGGGGTGGCGGAGTCCGGGCCCCTCACCACCTGCTGCTCTCTCGCTCAGGATCTACATCGGGCGGCGGCTGACCACCTCCACCGGCACCTTCTGACGAGCAGCTGGAACCGGCGGCTTCTCACGGGGGAGCGGGGCTCCCGCTGGGCCCGGCCGGCGGAGGCGCTGCTGCCCTGGTCCTCGGGCCGGCCGCCCTGTGGGTCTGCTCTGTAAATGCTGCGTGCCTGGTTTTGTGAGGGGAGGGCTGCACTGCGGGCCTGCCCCCCGTGCCTGCGGAGCGGTCAGCGAGCATGTCGCACTAACCCCGCCGGAATGACGTGGTGGCAGTTTTCTTTGATGTTATAAATACCTGAGCGTAGACGATTTCACCATGCTAGTCAGGACGTACGTAGTGTCGTAGTAAAAATGACCCGTAACCTTGATCCAGTTAAAATCCTCCCTACTTTGAAAGACGAATGCTGTTGCTAGAGTGACTCCAGACAGGGTTTATCCCCAATGAAGAGGGCCTCCGTCCACGCCGCTGTGGGAGGTCCTGGGCGTGGCTGTGTGGTGCCGCCTGGGGCTCCCGGTGCAGACGTCGGCCTGCGTGCCGGGCAGGGTGGTGGCTGTTAGTGACCACGCAGGGGACTGGATACCTGCTAAGTACCTTCCATGTCAGGGGCTGGGTTGAGGCTTTTGTGTCCGTTTCTGTGTGCGGAGAGTCAGCTTCCTTCTAAGCACACGTGTCTACTTGACAAGACTGGAAATAGAAAAAAATAAATCTTTGCCAAACCCTTCAGATTGCTGTGTTTGCATACGATTCCGTGGTTCCAGCAGCAGCAAAGCTTTCCGATTACACCGGGCCCCTCCCCGTGACCGGAGCTCTGCGTGGTCTCCCGTTGGCTCCCGGACAGCGGCCTCTGGTGGGCCGTGGACCGCTCACGTGCCGTCGTGTGTGCGCTCCGCTTTTCCACGCTAAACGCAGTCGTGTTTATGCAGATGCAGCATTTCCATTCTTAAAGATAAATCTTTGTTTACATTGAAACAATAGCCTTGACACTGGCTAGCCGGTCACAGCGCTCTCTCGGGGAGGCGGTTGGCTCAGCGGCATCTAAATCCTCTGTCACGTCCCCTCTTGAGAGTCTGAGGTCACGCTTCATCAAGCGCACGGCTCTCCTGGGAGACGGGCCCTGTCCTCTGCTCTTCTGGTGTCCTGACCTTGGTGTTGCCCTCAGACTTAGCACCCCTCAGAGAGCTAGAGAGCCCCGGTTCCAGTGTGAGCCATCCCTGGGGCGGGCCCGCGACGGGGAGAGCTCTCCTCTCGGGAGTGGGCGGGGCGTCCCCACCCCCGAGGCGGGAGCTGGCGCGTCACTGGGGGTGCGCGTGCCTGCGTGTGCGTTTCTGGTCCCTCCCCAGGAGGGTGACTGTCCTGGCCGAGCCTGTGCAGACGGGCCTGTGCTGTCGCTGCAGACGCACAGCACACAGTGGGGAACGGAACCCAGACAGATCCGGACTCACGGGACGTGCGGCTGCTACCGTGAAGCGCAGTGTCCTGACCCCCACGTGTGCACCCCCAGACTGAGTCTGCGGGCTGCCGTGACACTGGTGCTTCCCCAGAGATGCTCCGGGGACAGCGCCCGGAGGGGCCTGAGCAGAGCCTTAAGGAACGGCACCTGCACGTTCCTTGTGTCCTGGACCCACGTCAGAGAATTCGCCGCACACAAACCTCCAAGCTTGGAAACGTGTGTGTCGGAGGATGTAACTGCACGCGTGTGGTAGTGCGTGCGGACACGCGTGCCGCAGCTGTGGGCACAGGTGGGCCACGGAGACGGGCCGCGCACACCGGCGCCCCGCACCCGGGTGCAGCCCGCTCTCACAAGGCGCAGGGGGGGGCGGTGAGCAGACGGTGGCTCCTCAGCGGGTCCCCCGAGGACGGGAAGTGAGGTGACGGGCGGTGTTGCAGTGGCCCAGCCCCCGACGGTCCGTCTCCCCCGCGCTCCGCTGCCGGGGGAAGGGAGGCTGGGCCGCCGCCACCTGCCGCGCTGTGAGGTCCAGAGGCCCAGCCCAGGGGAACAGCCAGCCGTCAGGGCGGGCGGGCGGGGGCGGTCTGTGACGAGGGCCCTCGGGTGTCGGTCGAACTGCTGCAGCAGCCACCCCCGGGCGGCCAAGTGCGCTCCGGTGTACAGAACAGCCTGAGAAGGGAACGCGTGGCCGGCTGCTGTGGAAGCAAAAGGCCGAGGGAGTGACGCCCGTGTGTGCGTGTGTGCAGAGTCACCCTGAACACACCAGAGGCGAGAGTGGCTCCCGGAGGGGCAGGTGGGGACAGGGCGCAGTGAGGCGGGAAGGCTGGAGGGGAACCTGGACTGTCTGCGTCGCCGGCTCTCGGAACCGTGGCGACGCTGCACTTGCCGCCAGTCCAGCAGCAGCCAGGGAGCCTGGCTTTCGGGCGGATGAAGCCACGCACATGAGGAAGGGGTGGGAAGGCAGCAGGACCCGAACACGGGACTGCAGGGGCCTGGGAGCCGCGAGTGCACCGGGGCAGCGTGCCAGGCCAGCACCGCAGCTGGAGGCCGGCGCGGGGCCTGGGGAGGCGCGGCAGCTCAGGGTTCTCAGGGCGTGGGTGCCCGCTCGCTGCTCAGTGACAGGGCCGAGGACAGTGACACTTCAGCAGCAGCGAGCGGACCAACAGCCGACCCCGGTCCCTGGGACCGTTGTCCTACACAGCGGCGTTCCCGGGGCCAGTGGGAGCCCCGGCAGCGTGAGGCTGCCAGCCACGGTGCCAGGAGGGAGGCACGCTCACGGGACGGCCTCCTGAAGGGACTCGGAGGGTCCGGAACCGGGGTGGCCGAGAAACAGAGGGCCACGATGGTGTGGGTGTCTCCCACGGTCAAGGCAGTGTCCATGAGTCCACAGACAGGCCCCAGGGAGGCAGGCACAGTCCTCTCAGAATTCCAGCTAACACGGACACGTCACCACTGGGCAGACACCAGGATGCCGAGTCACCGCGGAGGGCAGTTACGGAGACGGTGGTGTCACTGTCCCCTCACGAAAGTGTCCTCCCGAGAAGACAGCTCGGCTGCTGTGCGGTGAGGAAGGCACCCAGCCCGACAGTGCCCTCTCCCCCACGGGAGAGCAGCAGGGCGGTCGCGGGGCCGTGCCCAGCAGACCCAGACTGGGGGGGCCCATGAATGAGCTGGCCGGGGCTCAGCCTGTGTCTTCCGGGAGCTCCGGTGCAGGCGCAGGGCCTCTTGGAAACACTGGGGTTTGAGGACGTCAGCAGGGGCGCTGCCACCCCCGAGACGAGGTCTGCAGAACCGGGAATTTTGTCACCACCAGAGAGGGCCCCACAGCCAGGTGGGGGACGAAGCGGGGACAGGCCCTGTCAGCACTTACCAGAGCCGGTGACTGTCAGGGAGACCACAGGCTGCACGGTGACGCCCTGGGCAGCGTGGGGCTGCGACTAAGAGCCTTCTGAGACGAGCCTCAGGCTCTGGTGGCAGGCACACAGGGGTCATTCCAGAGTGGGCGTGACCCTTGGGGCAGAGGCGGGAGGGAAATCAGACTGGGTCGGCGTCAGCCTCAGACAACGTCAAAAAACCGACCACGGAGAGCCAGGCGCGGCTCCTCTGCGCTGTGAGCCAGCTCGCCAGCCTCCTGCCCCGTGCGACCGCCACCGCACTGGACACCGAATCCGGAAACACGGGGTGCAGCCGCCTCCAGTCCAACCTGTGCGAAGGCAGGCGCGGCCGGACACGAGGTCTGGACGGTGCAGCAGGCTCCGCAGGGCGTTCCCGCCCCCCCCCCCCCCCCACTGCAGGACAGCTCTGCTCCTGAGAGGTCAGGTCAGGCCGCACACGCCCCTGCTCCCTGGAGGGGCGCCCCGGGGTGCCACGTGGCGGGGCCAGCACCCAGCAGGAGGGCTGGTCACAGTCGGCGCTGGCGCTGCCCCCACCCAGACACGGTGCACACCCACGCACCAGGCTCCCAGCACGGCCCCCGAGTGGGCACAAGTGAGTCTGGGGCGACCGGCCCACGGGAGGAGCTGCTGAGCCTGGCCGGCAGGCGGCAAACCCCACGAGAATGGCCGTTCCGGTGTGTCAGGCGCGATTTTCCACCGGCACACCGCGAGAGTTTTCAGAACACGCAGTAGCACTTACGCAGGGGCGCTGGCCTCTTTCCCCTTAGATCGCCAAACTGGAAGAATGACAACTGCCCGCCCCACGTTAGCTGTCTGGTGGGAGGGAATCACAATCGCATTTGGTCAGGTCACCAGAACGTGTGTTTTTGGTGTGCAGCAGAATTTTAGTGATTTGTGTGGCGTGAGGTGACAGACGTGGAGAATCGCTGGTGGGAGGGACCCAGGGCAGGCGGGAGGCAGATGACTTGGCGGCTGGCATGGGGGGCTGTACAACGCCATGCCTCGGGGCCACACGGCCTCCCCACCTGAAGGGCTGAGGCCCAGTCCGGGTCGCCGATCACGCCGGCCCCCGGGAGGACTCCTGCCTGTCTGACCCAGACCTCCCGGCTCCGCACCCACGGGGCTCCGAGTGCAGCCCGACCTCCCGCACCTGCGGCGGCCAGATGCGCCCAGGCCCTCCTCGGTGGGCTCCCGCTCCGCGGACACCCCATCGGACCCCCTGGGGAGGCCGGCACTGCTGGTCGGTGGACACGGAACGTGACTGAGCAGAGGTGCCGACTCTGACACCCTTGCCAGCCCCTTCATCAAAGACGTGCAGACAGTCCCTCCTGAAAGAGGAGCCGGACAGAGCACAGGGAGCGGGCCACAGCCCAGCTCCTGGGCGTGACGGGCGCGGCTGCTCGGCCTGAGGCAGGAGGAGGGCGGGCGATCGGTGGTGCCGGGCTGTCGGCGCCGCGTGGGCACTGGAGAGCAGGGCCGTCAGTGCACTTCCACCGGGGCCACGCAGCCCCGTGGATGCCTCCAAAGGGCCAAAATAACTTGGGACTGTGGAAACGTAACTGCTTCTTACTGTTAAGGAGTTCAAACTACACTCGGCCCTGTGAAGGCAACGGTGGGGCTGACGTGGCCCCCGGAGAAAGTGCGCCTGGCACCCTGCTCTGAAGTCAGCTGCGAGCCTGGTGCTGCGCTGGCTCACAGCAGCCACCTGTCCTCTTACAAGACGGGTGTCTGAATCCACGTGACGCGAACCACGCTTGTTCAGTCCAGTCCGTCGGCCCAGAGAACTCGCACACTTCAAGTAAAAGGGAGCACAGCACCCTCAGCAAGGAGAAAACCCACAGAACGACGTGCAGGGACAGACAGAACGTCTCTGACTTTACATAAGGGAGAAGGGGAACATTCTAGAAAACAGTGAAGTCCCGGCTGGTGTGGCTCAGTGGACTGAGGGCCGGCCTGAGAACCTACAGGTGGCCGGCTCCCAGCCCAGGGCACAGGCCTGGGCTGTGGGCCAGGCCCCCAGTAGGGGGCGCTGGAGCGGCAACCGGCCAATGATGTTTCTCTTGCTCATTGAGGTTTCTCTCCTTTCTTCCTCCCTTCCTCTCTCCAAATAAATAATAAAAATCTTTAAAATAAAGGATACAAACAAAAAATAAATTCAAGTCTTAAAACTGCAGGATTGTCCCTGATGGTACGAGAAAAAGGCTGAAGTGGAGGCAAGCACAACGGGGAAAAGGACAGGGAGGGGCTCCTCCAGGCCTTCCCCAGCGCGTCCCTCTCACGGGCCAGCGGCCAGGGCCCAGCGGGGGAGCACCGCAGCGCGGGCCGTCTCACCCCGGTGGGGCCGCCCCGGCCCGCGGCAGCCCCCCCCCCCCCCCGGGACACACGCGCGCGGCCCTTACCTGCGGCGCTGTCCCCTCCGTGGTGCGGAAGGCTGTCTTTCCTCTTGGTGGGAAATACGTTTCAAAGGACAGATGAAAAGGCTGTCGGCACGCACTGCAAATCGTCACACATTAAGCCTTCGTTACCCTCTCTGGTCTGAACAGTGGACGCGCACACAGCCCCGTCTACCGGGACCGCCCTCTTCCTAGGCACCAGGGCTGACGCTTCAGCAGCCGTCATTTCTGGGCTGAGTCACCCCCAGTGCACAGGATGAGCGCTATTTACAACGTACTTTTAGCTTCTCCATCTCTAACTGAACGTGAACCAAAGTGGCGCTCGTTAATTCAGGGTGAGGAGTGATGGGCACCTGCGCCTGCCACCAGCTGTGGTCGCAGGAGCGTGCGTGAGCCCGGCTCCTCCCCCTGGACTCTGACCGGCTGGGGCCCTGGTGCGGGTCGGGGGCGGCGCGGCCCCAGCACTCCCTGTGGTTGCAGCCTGAGGCTTTGTCCTGGGGATGTGGCCGGCCCCCGCTCGGTCGCAGTCGTGCTGTCTGGCAAGCCTGGAGCGCAGCCCGGACGCAGCGCGCACGCACGCACGCACGTACGCACACACACGAGTAGTGGGGACGGCCCGCCCCTCCGTGCAGCGGCGTCTGCGCAGCTCCTTGGGGCACGTTCTCTCTGCGTCCTGGGTTCTGGCTTCCCCGGCCTTACCTGGTGCCTGGGACGTACGGTTTCTACAGAAACGCGCGGTCACGAGTCGGGACGGGCACGCTCAGTGCTGCGCAGGCTCCCCACCCCGCCATCGAAGGACAAGCGCCAGGCCCTTGTGAAGCACGACTCCGTGTAACTTCGTCACATGTGCTCGAAGAAAAAGGCGACACTGAGGTTCGGATTAAAAACACTTTGGATAGTGCGCTGCCTTTATTAGGTGGGCACACCAGAAGGCGTGCTGGAAGATACAGGTGTGTGGGGGTCGAGCTGCCTGAGCCTGCTCGGCCGGTGGCCCTGGGTGGTCGGCACAGTCGCACCTGAGGGCCCCGCCAGTCAGCAGAGGGACGAGAGACATGGGACAAATGTCCTTTTGGGTGTCACATTTGGTCTATAAACTGGAAAGGACGGCTCAGATGTCAATAAATACATTTATTGTGAGTAACGGCCTCAGTGAGCTCTGTCCACCAGTCTGCCCCGAGAGGGCGTTCCACGTGTGCCACGACTCCCGTGGTCCCCGCCGGTGTGGCTCCTGCCCAGGCAGGGAGCAGGGCGTGCACCCCCACGCCGCACCGACAGGAAGGACGCCCGCCCCTGGCAGACACCGCCGGCGCAGCCACGCAGGCTGAGATGCCGTCAGCGCGCCTCCTAGTTGACCTTGTCCTGAAATATGTACAGGTTGTTGGTGGCGGCCACGGCGATGATGTTGTCGGCGGGGTGCCAGGCGGTGTGCAGAATCTTCTTGTTGAAGTCCAGACTGTCCACACTGATCTCGTCCTTCTTCCTCTTCCCCCCGGGACACACCCTCCGAGGCTTCAGGCTGGCTCGAGGCTTGCTGTTCTCTCTGGACGCTTCCAGGGTCACGTCCCTCCGCGTGTTTCTGTCAAACATCCGGAAGAAGTTGTTGTAGGAGCCCGTCATGATCGCACTGTTCAAACAGAGAGAGAAGCACGTGAGCCCACGGGCACTCGGCGCGCGCCCCAGCGCCGGGCCAGCACGGGCCGAGCCGCACGGCCCCCTCAGGCAGCCCTGTGCTGCACCACAGAACGGGTCCTGGAAGCGAGACAGGAAAGGTGACCGGTCAGGAGAGAAGCGCACGGAGAATGTTGCACTGAACTCCGTATGCAAAAAATCACATCAGTAAAAACACGTGTTACAGAATGAAAAAGTAACGGATCCACACTTATTAATTAATGCGTTTTTGAGAAAGGTGAAACCCCCTAAAACAGCCCTCTATGCGTCGTCCGTCCCGGCCACGAACGACAGGTCAACTTGTTTCCAAGCCCGCACCTCTGCCCTCGTCAGTGACTCAGCGCTGACGCCCACGGTCACGTTCGGCAGACGTCAGCCTGACCTGTCACCGCAGCCGCATGTGCAGGGGATCGAAGAGCGTATTTAGAAACCGTTAGTTCAGAACATGTTTCACATGAAGCAGCAAGTAAATGAGGTTGGAGAAGCCCTGGGAGACGAGTGGGAGAGAGTCTCCTTCCACGGCGTCCTCCACGGCGCCCACCATGACGCAGCGCCGACTCCTCAGGACTGGTCCTCACGGCGTCCGGCGCATCCCGCCTCATCACAGAGGTGGAGATGCCTGGAGAAGCGCCCGGTCCGATCGCCCTGGAGAAGCCTCCGGTCCCCTTCCAGAGAGCAGGGAGCAGGATGCCGAGTGACAGCAACTGCTGCCACGACTTGAGCCCAGGCTTTACTTAGAACGAGTCCAGCTCTGCAAGGACGTGCAGACAGCACAGTCTGGTTTCTCCCGGCGCGGAAGCCCACGGTCTCAGCCATTCCTCCCAGCCGTCCTGCTGTCTCCGATCGTCAAGGTGCCGTGAGATGAGAGGTTAGCCTGGGGTTTCACTTATGCGGCTCCAGGCTGTGGGCGAACACACTCGTGTCTGCCTGACCTCATCGAAACTGCACACCAGAGAGAAAGATCCACTCAGGAGAAAAATCGCGCCCGGCTAGCTGGGCTTCTTCCGACTGTGGGAAGGCTGCCAGACGTGGGCGTAGGTGGACTCCGGGCAGCCTGGCCCAGGCACAGAGCAGGGACCCCTGCACTTCACCCCACCTCCCAACAGAAGCTTCCAGGCAAAAAGGCAGGGGAGTGTTTTCGAGAATGAGAGAACAAGTAAATATTACTGGAAAGCTTTTGAAAGTTCCTGGGAACAGGTGATCTAAATGGATTTTGTATTAACTCAGAAGTACCAAAAAAGAAAAATAGGAATATCCGTGTGCCCACCAGGCACTGCCGACAGTCAGACACCACTGCGTCCCCTGCGGCACAGTCACTTGCCGCGGAGGCGCCCACCCCGTGCTCGTCCAAGCCCTGAAGAGTTCCGCGCCGAGACCCTCGCAGGCTGCTGCCTGCCCCAGCGTCTTCCCGAGCCGGCGTGGGGCCTGTGCGGTTTACTCTCCACCGCGACCTGCGGCTACAAGCTCAGTGATTCCTACGAGCTCTGCTGAGACTGCTGTCCCTCTCTCCTAGGCCACGTCGCACCTGTGGTGCCCTGTCCAGGTGCGGTTCCTTCTTTTAACCTGGAACGTCCGTGGCACTCTTACTGCCGACTCTGTACCGTCCGATTTCAGGACGAGCTCTCAGAGGGGAAGTTCTGTCGTGTTTGCCGACGCACTCGTGTGCAGTGGCGCGGCTGCTTCTGCCCGAGAGCTCGCGCACCGCCTGCAGCTTGGGAGCCCCGAACGCTGGGTGCGCCCGCAGAGGCGCTCTGCCGTGGGTGCACATGCCCCTGTGGACTGGGCCGGTGTGGCTCTCGGGTGCCGTTCACCTGGCCCACTTCCCGGGGCCGTGTCTGCAGGGGTCCATGTGCAGGCTCGCTTACCACGCGCCAGGAAAGCTCCGTGTGCGCTGCTGAGACACAGCCCACTGACCGCACGGCGGCACCTGCCCGGGCCCCTCGTGTCCCTCCTGTGGGGCTGGTGAACCACACGGACCCAGGAGTCTCATGTCCTTGGCCACTGCCCATCAAACACTAAGGGGAGGCGTGGCGGCTTGCAGGCAGGGTGCGAGGCCCGACCTGAGGCCGGGCTGCTCCTGTGTTGGAGGGCAGGCTCGTGGCCACAAGTCTCGGGATTATCATCCAGCCCAATCCCAGGCCTCAGATGGATTCCCGAGACCCCAGCTGAATGCAGAGCGTTGCTCTGTGACCCACGGAAACCCACATGCCTGGCGGCCCTGCTCCGGGACTGCGGAAGTGGAGGCGCCGGGGTCCTGGCGCCCTGTCACCGCTGCCCCGTGAGGGCTGCTCCTTGTGAGCGCAGCTGCGCGTGGGAAGCGGTGGGGAGTGTCAACACTGCTTCTGGTGTTCGTGCCTAAGGGCTTTGCAGGTCCCTTTCTCCCAGAGCACTCCGGGACACACAGTTCTCCTAAAGGTGACGCACGGTCACAGCCTGCCGTCACCTGGAGAAGTGTCTGCGTGACGCTGAAGACGTGACTCAGCAGTGCCGAGGCAGCAGGGCTGTCCCGTTACCAGTCCACTCGGGACACCGCCCTGGCCGCCGCTCTCCGTCCAAGCTCAACAGCCCGGGGCCCCGCTGCACCCCCAGAAGAGGCGCACTGAGCCGTGGCCGCCCGCACCCTCACTGGTGAGCAACCCCCCTTCCCTCCTCTTCACTCGGCTGGGAGAGCGCAGGAGATGAGAAGGCCAGTTCGCTGAGCCCTAGAGCACTGCCCACACGAGCCCGGTGCTGCGCGCACTGTCCACATCCTGCAGGGGCCGTGGCCAAGGGGACAGCCGCTCAGGTGTCCCGTTGTCTCCCCAAGACTGTCCCTCCCCACTACACAACGGCCTGGGAAGCCAAGCCCAGCAGCGCCCCCTGCAGCCCGCCCAGCCCCGTGTCCGGATGCGGGCTCACCTGTCCGGGCCGCTCCAGCAGCACTCGAACTTGTCGAAGATGCAGTCGTTCTCGTACAGGGAGCACAGCTTGCTTCGCAGGTACTCGTGCACCTGGACGAGACCGCAGGGCGGTTAGGGAGCGTCAGGCGTGAGGGTGGCGCGTCCCCGCGCGGCAGCCTCACCTGGTGGGTCTCGACAGGCCGGCTCTCCATGTTGAGGTCCCAGACCTTCACCGACAGGTAGTCCCGGGTCATCATGTACCGACCGCTGTGACTGAACTTCACGTCGGAGATGGAGGAGATGATCTCCGAGAAGAAAGACCTACTGCTGGGATCTTCAGGTTCTTCGAAAACTGAAAAACAAACGTTTCCAGCTTCTGTTTAGAAACCAGACAACCAGCCGATCCCACACCCCGCAGGAGGGCCGGCTCCAGCTCCCCGCGGCCGTGCTCCTGGTGTCTGATCGCTGCACTGACCACGTTCGGACGGGACGCTCCGGCACCTGCGAGCGGCAGGGCCCATGCCCCCGGACTCAGAGCAGTGCCTCCGCGGGCGGGGCCCCCACTGTGACCCGGAAAGCTCCTGGGCCAGGCTGCTGTGGGGCCTGGTGGACAAGGAGCCTGTGCTGACCGGCGGCCGTCACCGCACAGACGCCTGCACGTCCTCGGGGCACCAGGCCCTGGCAGACAAGTGCAGCCTGTCCCTGTCAGAAGACAGGAGTGGCACCCTACGAAACACAGGCGCTTCGAGCAGGGCCGCTGAGAACACGCCCGCCCTCGGCTAAGTGCCCACGACCTCCACTGGGCGCCGTGAGGTCCAGCTTCGATGACCCTCCCGGCCCACCCGCTGCGAGGTGTGTTTTCACTGCCCACGGGGCAGGGTCTGCTCTGACGAGGCAGGACCCCTACTCTCAGGAAGAGCCTCATGCTCTTTGACTGGCCTGCCCGCCCCTCAGTTCTGCCTCAGTGGTCAGTCCGTGGCCCCCACCCGCACCGTCGTGGAGGCTGCGCCCACCCCCGAGCCCTGGGCACCGCCGTGCCTGCAGCTCCATCAGCCTGGGGCAAGGAGATCCACACGGCCTTTCGTTTTAAGCTGCTTAAAAAAAAAAAAAAGAAAGCTGTACGTCTGTTGGCGCTGCACGCAAAGTCGGCTTTGAGCGAGCTGGTGGCAACACCGAGCACTTGTTCAAACCATCGCTGACAGACCGCCTCCTGGAGCTGCGCGCTCAGGGTGTGGCCACGGAGCCAGAGGCCGGGCCTCCAGGACGCGGCCTCCCTGCAGGCACTCCGCGGGGGGCTTGGCCCTTCCACACCCGCTGCCTCGGGGTCGGAGCGCAGGGCGGGGGCCGCCACGCAAGGGGTGCTCCAGGCGCCGGCTCGACCAGGGCAGCCCGCCAGGTGCCCTTCAGCGCCAGCCAGCAGAGTCTCCACAACACACGTCACCGCCCCCCACACCGGTTCCGATGAAGGCGAGACTACTGAGGAGTGAAAATGAAACGGAGCCACGACTCTCCTCACCAGGAGGAAGGCCAAGCTCGGGATTAAAGGCCGGCCTTCCCCGGGGCCCGGTCGCCCCGGCACAGCTGCTGCGAATATGGCCCGGCCCCGACGCAGGACGGCCCGGACGCAGGACGCCCCGGCGGCGCCGCCGCAGCGGGCGGGCACTTACACTTGGAGTGCCGGTCGCACAGGGCGGAGGCGCGCATGTCGCACAGGCGGACGGTGCCCTTGCTGCTGCTGTACACGAACACGTTGCACTGGTGCGGGTGCAGCTCCGCCGCCGTGATCACCTCCGTCAGCTCCTCCATGTTGGCGGGCTTGATGTCCACGATGTCTGGGAGCGCGGTTAAGGCGGGAGCCGGGCGGCGTCAGCTCGTCCACGCGCGACCCCACGGAGGTTTGCTGCGGCCCGGCCCCGGCACGCAGGCCTCCGGGAGCCTGCGCTCCGGGGGAGGGGCACACCGAGCCTCGATCACACACTCGCACTCGCACTCGCCAGGGCTCCCCTCCCGCGGCCGCAGCCGTCCTGAGGGGCCTCTGCACAGACCACACAGATTTAGGGGCGTCGGTGAGAAATGCAAGCGAGCGCCCACCTGCGCCACAACGCCATCCTCCGCCCACGAGCGGCCACACACGACCACGCCCAGACCCCAAGGGGCCCTGCCGCCCCACCCGCGCTGAGCGAGCGGACCGAAGGCGCTCTCAGACACAGCTGGGCGCGAAGCTGCTCCGCGGCCGCTGTCACAGGGAGGGGCGTGCGAGCGTCCTGCGGGGCAGCCTTGTCCCGGCAGCAGCGGAGCCACGACTGCGTGAGTCAGTCCTCCGCGTGTCGGAGTTCTCTCGGCTCGCCAAGGGGAACGGCGCGTGTCCACAGGAACAGTGACAACGAGCAGTGACACAACACTCACAAGATGGGTGTCCGTCAGTGGGGACCCACGGCGCCCACGGCTCGCACGTGAGTGGAGGGACCTGTGCACAGGGACCCTGCCGTCACAGACCTGCGGGCCCGCTCCCGTGGGGAGACAGCCACAACGGGTGAAGACAGAAC
The DNA here is from genome assembly GCA_028533065.1 of Trachops cirrhosus. Lineage (NCBI taxonomy): Eukaryota > Metazoa > Chordata > Mammalia > Chiroptera > Phyllostomidae > Trachops > Trachops cirrhosus. The sequence goes on along the minus strand of CM052542.1, from coordinate 155,772,051 downwards.
GAGGCGCGTGGCGGGGGCGCCGCTGCACACCGGGCGCCGGGCTGGGAGCTGTGCCCGCCGTCTCCCCGCTCTCAGTGACCCACGGGGCCGTCCGGGAGCCTCAGCTCTGCAGAGAGGGGCTTCCGGAGCCCAGAGGCTGGAGGCCACGGCCACGGGGCTGCACCTGGGCCTCCCGACGCTGGGAGCGTCACGTCACCACGTCGAGGACAAGCTGGTGTCCTTAAAAGGCGAGGCGCCTTACGATGGGCCGGACTGGGGTGCAGAGTCCCCCTTCCTCTAACCCTCCAGTTGTGCTCAGAGGAAAGAATGACTCAAAACTGGCGGGTTTGCAGGAGAACAAGGAGAATGCAGGGGCATGGGCGTAAATGTAGGGGTCCTTCCTTGGGAAGTTCTGTCACGCTGGACAAAGAGGACAGGAGTCAGACGCACCGCCCCTGTGCTGTGGCGGGAGGGGCAGGGCCTCCTCCGACTGCGGCGCCAGAGGCCGCAGCACAGCGGCCGGCCGTGTCCGCACGAACCGCGTCACCAAGTCCCGTAACGACGGCCACCGTGAAGTTCCGTGCAGAGCGCCACCACTCAGAGTCACACACGCTCCGTCTCACCGGGTTCTCGTACCAGACCTGCCCGGCCCACGCCGCCCGGAGCCGCAGCAGCCCGGAGGCCGGGATGCGCCCCCAGGTGCGGGCACCCTGCCTGCCGCTGCCTGGCACGTCCGTTTCACGGGCCCCTCGTTTTCCGGAGAAATCAGTGACTTTGAAAATGTGTGACTAGCCAGTAATATTTAGATTTTCACCCTAAAAATAACAGTGCCATATATCACTTAAAAGATGAATTTTTGGTTATTCCTTAAATAGTGTGTCTTCTAAAACAGAACTCGCCTATCATCTGTCACTTCTTGGGTTGGGTAATTAAATGTCATTCTAACCAAAGGCGATATTGTCTATTAGCAAATTTAGCCAAAATAAAGAAGAAAAAGGAGAAGGCAACTCTGACCGTGCCTGTGTGAGCTAATTGAAAGGGCCCCCTATTCAACCAGGAAGGCAACGGACCGCGGCTCTGCCCGTCAGAGAGAAATGCCCCCACAGGCGAGCTGCATCTTCAGGGACACTCGTCCCAGGCTGGAGGCAGCCAGGACAGGAAGGGCCAGTGCTGAGAGCTCCCTGTCGGAGGACAAGCCCGGAAGGGGAGACCCGCCCAGCGAAGGATACTGAAGCTTCTGTCTGTGATCTCCAGATGCCACAGATTAATCCTCAGGTCATCTGCAGAAAGATATGTTTCATGATCACTGTTTACGGAAATAGAATTTATATGGTATGTGTGAGCATTTGCAAAAATTCGTCGTGGACTTGCTTCTACCATGAGGTCCATGGGCTTCAATATTGGAACCTAAAAACGGAAGAAACAGCAATTCAAAACAAGATCACAGCAGCTCGTAATCAGAACACAGCAGGCAAACAACAGGGACTCCTCTCCATTCACAGGTAAGTGACAGTTCTGTACAGGAATGCCCAAGCTGCTCCTCCTGGCTGCTGCCACACCAAGGCTGCCAGTTGCTTGGGGAAGAGAAGATCAAACTGGCACCCAAACAAGCTGCCTCCAGGGCTCTGATGCCTCATGATGTGGCTTCACTGTCCCATCCGTCCCTGTGGCCATGAGCCGCCTGAAGCTCCGACAGACCCTCCTGTCTGCTCTCCTGGCAGCAGGCTGGGGGCTGGGACCCCATTTTTGCCTCCATCAGTGGCCTGCTGGCCAGCACACGCAGGGTGCGCTGTGGAGGGTGCAGGGCTGGAGGGGAGCACAGGAGGGACCCTGGGAGCGGGGGGGTGGGGGAGCCCTTCCTCAGCCTGGCTCCGGCTGCTCTTGTGTGTTCATGGGGCTGCTCGCTTAGGTGGCAGAGGCATTTCCTTCAGTCAAAGGTTTTTAAAGGGGCACAGACACCGCGCCTCTGGGACGGGCAGCCGAGGTCAGCGCGGGCTTGCGGGGGATAGGATACCTACACAGAAGTGGAACCGGGGAAGAGAGCGCACAAGGATGAGAGCAAGGGTCACCGCCTGGGGGTGGGCAGATACAGTTGTGGGTGACAGTGTCCACATGTGACAAAAAAAAGGCCCAACATTGCTGACATCTAGCAGAAAAGAAGGAACTTTAAAGTCAAAATAAACAACTAATGATCATATCCTTTTTGTAATGATCATAATCCTTTTTGTAAAACCGAAAGGGAGTGCCTAAAAACACCAGGAGGAAATCTCTGGATTTAATCTTCTCTGAGCAAAATTGCTGGGGAGATGAGCACAGAAAGACTGCCCTCACTTCCAACCAGTTAAGTGCTGACCGCACGCCTGCGTCCCCTAGAGGAAGGGGTGTCGGCCCCACGAGGTCTGGGACAGCCGGGGGGCCCTCCAACACCTCCGTGTCCGATTGAAACACAGGCGGCCGGACACTTCCTTAGCTAGCCCCGTCTGACACTCCAGTGATGTGAGGGGAACAGAATTTAAGAAGAGCAGCCGTCCTCGCTCTCGCCCAGCTGAGTTCAGACACCCGAGTCCACTCTGAACCTCCAGAGAGGTGATCAGGAACTCAAACGCAGGCCTGAACTGACAGCTGAGTCACGGCGGTTGCCCAGCCTGTGACCTGACCGCACCTTGCAATAAATAAGAGCAGCATCTTCTCTCACGCTTGCCAGGCCACCAGTTCCACCACTTCATTCAAGTCGAGTACCTAAAACCAGCCTGGAATTAAACCAAGGTGGGGTCTTCCAGAAACAGGCCCGTGGGCAGCGTGTGGGGTGAGCAGGTGTGGGGTCCTGAGAGGAGAGTGCTCAGGTGGGCAGCAGCGTGCGGGACAGGCTGGGGCAGGAGAAAGTGCACCCCGCAGGCCCCCACCCTGCTCCCCTCCATTATGCTGGGCGGTTTATGGGACTGGCTACATTCGAAGGCTATGGCCTGGTGTCAGCGTCACTAACAGACTCTCCACACTACCGTGAGTCCTGGACATGGGAGCGGCAGCATGGGGCGACAAGTCACCCTTGGGACCCCCGCCTCCTTCCAGTCGGGGTTCTACAAACCCCAATCTGAGCATGTCACACAGCTTTCTGGCCTCGACACCCTGGAAACAGGGAGACCCTACTGACCTGAGAGGCCTCAGGACGACCGTCCCACGCTGCACACCTCCTTGGCTGCCCTCCCACGACCCCATCCCGGGGCTCCTGCCGCTGCGGCCCTGCCTTTGCTGTGGGGCTGGGGCTCTGTCTGTGCGCCCGCCACCCAAGCACCCCGAGTGCACCCAGCACAGGAGAGCCTCGGGCTGGCGCCACACAGACACGCACAGGCCCAGCATCACTGCGGGGCGGGTGGGGACAGCCCGCAGCTGGGCCCTCTCTGGGCCCCGGCTGCCATTCCGAGTGTGGCGCCACCCAGCCCTCACCGACAAGCACCCGAGCAGGCCCCCCCCACAGGGCCGCTCCGGGCCAGGGCCCTCCGTATGCCACAGGGGCTAGTCGTCCTGCGGCCACCCTGTCCGCAGTGGCACTTCCTGGGTCACAGGCCTGGCCGCGACGCAGGTGGTTTACTTCCCTCACATTTATGGGACCATCCATTGCCACCAGGCCAATTACAAGACTAAAATTTCAAGTTTTACTCAATTTCATCAACGTTAAACATGTGAAAAAAAACCTGGGTATCAGAATTGATGAAATGTGGGTATTTCATACTGTGCCCAGGGACACCTCAAAGGGAGCAGGGAACTCAACAATTTAGAAAAGTGACGATGTTCATGGGCCGACGGGCAAAGGCTCCGAAGCACGAGGTCGCGTCTCCTTCTAGGTTAACTCAAAGGAGACCCAACGCCAACCCTGGGAGCGTGCCTGGGGGGCCTGCAGCTCACCCTTTGATCTGCAACCCGTGCCCCGCCCCTGGGGAGGTTCCTGCGCTCCTGGCCCCGCCCCTCCCAGGCGCCATTCTGAGCCCGCCAGAGGAAGGGAGGTGCCGCGCTCAGACACACTCCTGCTGGGGTTCGGTCGGAGTCTTCTCCTCCCGCGCCCCTCTGTTTTCTGCAGATGGAGTGTGACTCGTGCTAACACAGGCGTCGCACGTGACTTGGGCATCACTCTCAGTCACTTCGGGGAAGGCCCGGCCGCGCAAAGGAAAGGGAATGTATACCCGCAGTGCCGTGATTCTAAACGGGTCTCGAAGTCGTCCGTCTTCATCTTTCAAGTTATAGCCTTCTGCTCTCTTATCCCGTTCACTTATTTTCCATAATTTAATAGTTTTATCTGAAAGCAAAAACCTCATTCTCCGCATTAGAGGAAAAACCACACCACGCCCACTCTCGGTCGGGCCCTCCGTCAGAGAGCTGTGTGTCTCCGACTCTGGGCGGAGCCGCGCCTCCTGCAGGGGCAGCGCCGTCAGAGCCGGCCACAGGGAGGCGCTCCCCCCACACGCGAGGGCTTCCTTTCCCTTTTGTGAGAGGGGCTATGGGGGAGAGTGTGTGTGTGTTTGCAGGTTTTGGTTTTCAAGCTACCACTTGCTTCCTAGTGAGTAATTACCCTCCCCCCAAAGTTTAAAGCGGAACTAACTTCGGGAACAGGTTAAAATAAAAAGAACCTACACATAGAAAATTAAAATCCTAAAGCAAACAGCCATTGAAAACAAAAGCTCTTACCATTTGTAGAAAGTAGAAAATGAGCAGCATTCTGTTGTGGTAACCACCTAATTTTATTAATTTTTTCCTCAATTTCTAGACTTTTCAAATAGTCAAACTCTGGTTCATGACTTTGAAAGGTGCTGTAAACATTATATTCTCCCCTAGAGTGAGGGCGGCTTTTGTTCTGCAAGGAAACAGGAAGCTGTTTTAATGAACAGGGACATCGCAGGAGCAACATCAGCACTACCAACACGAACGCCAGGTGACCACACCCATTTTCGAAAGTTAAAAAAATCCTGGGTTAACAAACGGTGTAACAGACGACACTCAAAACTGAGCTCCCGAGTAAGTACAGCAGCAAGGAGGATGCGCCCAGCCCCTCCGCTGTCCCCGGGCAGGGTTCTGGAACAGCCAGGCCCCGGCTGCAGAGATGGGCCCAGCCATCAGCGGGGAGAGGCGGCCAGCCCCGAGGCTCCACCCACAGGGGCGGGGCCACTCCGGGTCCCGGTTCCCTGAGCAGGCTCAGCAGCTGCAACAGAGGAGCCCGCACAGGGAGCCCCTGACCCAGACACCCGTCACAGAAGACCTCTCACGCCAGTTTTTAGCGCACAGAACAACTCCGTATGCTGAAGTGCAAGCAGAAAACCAGGCTCGGGAAGATGCATGCTGTCACCAAAGTATCACCCAATTCTGGGAGGCAGACCGTCGAGCTTGGTTTCACGGTAACGTGGAAGGAGAGAGAAAACGGGGAGGGCACAGCAAGAGCTTCATCCACACAGCGAGGCTTTCGAAACAAAACCCTTTCACAAACAAAACCCGGGTGGTGGGTTCACATGCATAGTTAGATTCGTCTCTGAAATCTTCGCTTACGGCCAATGGTATTTTCTATAATATAAATATTAAACATTTCATAATTAAAAACAAAGGAGATCAATATTTTGTTAATTCTTGCTCTAGAGTGAGTGTCTAAAACAGTCTCGTTGTTAGGTGTCTAAATGTCTGATCACAAGGCTGTACACCTGAGACCGACCTAACACCGCATGCTGACCGTCACTGAAGACTGACCGAGCGTGCCTTTGTGTGCGGGCAGACGCCTCCCTGCCTCTGTGCCTGCGACCGCGCGTCATCAGAAACCGCCCCCAGGGGCTGCGCGCACGTCTCCAGCGCCTGACTCTGCGTGTGCTGTGTCTGCGATGAAGCTGCCCGTGGTCAGCAGGGCCGGGACATCTCCATCCCGAGACTCCCACCCTGTGCTGTGTCGGGCTAGTGCCCCCTGGTCTACGGCTTCCTCTTCACTGCCCCCACCGCTCCACGGAAACTTCTACCTCACAGACGAGGACAGTGGGACCCACGCAGTGAATGGAAACCTCTAGAGTCAGTCAGTCCTGAGCCTTAAGACATCAGTCTGCCACGAAACACAGAACGTGAACGAGTAAATGAGGCACCCGTGTCCGAGTGCCGTCAGCACTTCCCGGCCACTCCCTCCCCGCACAGGGCCCAAGAGGCGCGTGGCCCTCCTGCCCGGACCGGGAGGGGCGAGGGCGGGGATGGTGCCAGGAAGGGGCTCTGTGGGGACTGGATTCTGAGCAGGACTGAGCAGAGCCTGGCAAGCCGAGGAGGGGATGAGGCGGGCAGTGTGCTGCCGTGGGCCCATGGACCCCGCTGCACCCAGACGGACGCTCCCACAGCGCTGGGGCTGTGGCGGGGTGGTCCGGGCGCTCGCGCACTGCAGCACAGCTGCAGGGCCAGGCTGCAGAGCCCTGTCCACGGGACCCCTCACTGCAGACACGCACGTGGGGCAGGGCTCCGTGGACAGAGGGCCCCGCTGCCTCAAAGGAAAGCAGCTCCAACCCACGGTGCCGACTGCGTCTCCTGCCCCGTCCTCCGCGCCTGGCCCGCTCCCCCAGCGCCCTCACGGCCCGGCAGCAGCCCCGCGCCCCTGCAGTCTCAGGGCCCAGACGCCGGGGCGGCGGCCTCCGGCCGACAGCTGCGGTGGTCTCACCCTGGAGGTGCTGCGGCCGCACCAGTGGCACCTCTGGCTGCGGACACTCTGAAACTGCACCACCACTCGACACACTTGTCAACAAAGTGCCTGAGTTTCACTGCCACCTGTCCCACATTTGAAGCTGGATTTTCTGAGCTTTAACAATGACCCACAAAAACAAGAAAAAACTCACTTTCTGTAAGGACACCATTAAAGTGGCAAACTTAAGGGAGCTACACCTGAACTCCTAAGTGTAAGACAGCCGACTCAGCAACCTGGAACACAACTCTCCTGCTGAAGGTCCTAGTCCAACCGCGCCGCCCTCTGCCTCCCTGGAAAAGGGTCGCGCGCACAGCTCTTCTTCGGCTGCGCCCCGTGGTGACCCGCCCGTGTGGTTAGAGTGCTAACCCGTAAACTTAGCGAGTTGCTGTGAAGATTCAGGAAGATGAATGATTGTATGTGCACAATAATCACAGAAGAATTCCCACCGCCCCTATCAGAGAATCAGGATTTAAAAACTTTGTGCATTTACATGGCCACAGTGAAAATCGGAGCTCAATGGATACATTTTAACAACACAATACTGGTACTCCGTGCGTCCTTCCCCATTTACCCCAGCAACTCGCCCCTTCTGTCGGGAGCCAGGGCTGGCCCTAGACGCCCTCGGTGCCCCTCTGGTGGCGTGTGCTGCCCCACAGGCCTCCCTGGAAAAGAACAAGGGCTCACGAGCCTCTACACCGAAATTTTACCACGAAAACTGAGAGATTAGAATTTGGAGACAAGGAAGTGCCCATCGATCTGCCAGGGAACAGACAGGAAGGCCAAGAGAGCCTCGTCGTGAGTGTCACAGAAAAACAGGACACACCCTGGGGGGGGGGCGAGCAGCGGCGTGGGGATGTGACCTTGCTGCTTCCGGGTGCTCTCGGAGTGGCTGGTGAGCCCCCGGAGTGAGGCGGGCAGCAAGGCCAGGCCGTGCCCACCCGCTCTGCGCACAACTGAAAACAAGGGCTTCTCCCCCCGGCCCCAGAGAGGGACGTGACCGGCAGCCAGAGCTCATGAGTGAGACGCCCCGGTGGGCCGCTCGCAGGCCTGGCTCTAAGGACGCTTTCCCTTCCTGCACTGACAGCACAGCCCGTAAGGGGCGAGGAGGGAGGGAGGCCAGACGCCCCCCACCCCTGCCGTGTCCTGGGCAGCACCCCTCGCCTCCGGACCACAGGCCGGCGCTGGTGCAGGGCGTTCACAGGATGAGAACACGCCGACGCAGCAGCCCACCCCTACCTCCTCCATCTGGCCCTCACGGCACGGGACAACCTGGGGGCAGGACACGGACTCTCCTCCGCCCCCGAAGATGAGGGGCTGACCGCGGCCCCACGGCTGGGCAGCCCTGGGCTGAGCACAGCTCACCCGGAGAGGATTCTGGAAAGAAGAGTCTATGCGGTTAAAGTGATGTCACAGACGGAGAACAGAACTGAGCTTCTTTCCTCGTCAGTGATCTGAGTAGGTTTTCTCATTTCACTGGGGGTGTGGGTTGTAAATTACTGACCTCTTGCTCCCGCTGAAAGATAACAACTCGGCCGCCCTTGTCTCCTGTTGCAAGAAGATCTCCAGAGTAATTAAATTCAACAGTTGAGATGATGTCAGCTGTCAATAAAACAGAGAAGCAATTAACCAGGTTATGGCTGTGAGAGACGTCAAAGTGGTATCAAAAATCAGCAAGAAAAAAAGTCAGAAGACAAACACGTGTAAAATTTTCTCCCTGGATAAAGTGATGAAGTCAAATTTTCATGGGAGACTTGTAACTAGCAAGCAGCCCCTTCTTGGCCCTGGGTCCCGGAACCAAAGAGCACACGGGGACGTGCGGGTTCTGCTCGCGTGACCTGTGCACCCGGGTCGAACTAGGCTGGGTGGTCCGCATGGAAGGACGGAGGGCAGAGACCGAGGAAGCGAACACTGAAAAGAAAAAACCGGTCCTAGGAGACTGCTGCCTAACTGACAACGCACGCCTCGTATTAGCCTTTCGAACAAACCTGACCGTTACAAAACGTTAGCAGGAGTACCGCGATTTCCGTGCAGTAACTGGGCTAGCTTCTGTACAAAAGGGCATTGCAGACAGTGCCAGCTCTGTCCCACCGTCTGGGTCACGTCACCGCACCGGCAGCGACAACATCACTACCTAGTGAGACACTGCTGGGCGATTCCAGAGACTTCTGACTCGATCAACACACAGTCAGCTCCCTAGGGGACACAGAGAACAAAGCCAAGTGCTGGACGTGCCCTTAGGTGTCCAAATGCTTGAGTAAGAATGACCAGATCTGAGTTTATGGGCACAGACACCGAATAAAAACAAAACAAACAAACAAAAAAACCCCAAAAAACAAAAAACACGCCACCTCCGCTCGGAGGAAACAGCGCTACTCCCCGAGCTCCTGCCCCAGGGCCCACAGAACCGTGACCCTGGTGTGGGTGTGGTCTCCCCAGGGGCTGTGACCTCTGTCATCTCTCTGGCTGCTCTGAGGAAGGCCTGGTTCACTTCAAAGGGTCCCTGCTGGTTGCTGGGGCACCAGTGCAAAGGGCGTGTCCCCAGCAAATGACAACGGCTAGAGGGCCCCAGGGCCACTGAAGTCTGCTGCTCAATGGCCGTCACACATGACGTCTGACCAACCAGAAACAGACCCCACACTGAAACTCCCAAAGGGCCCCCCCAAGCAGTGACACCACGCTACAGTCCTTAAAGGTGTGCACAGACATCTCCACCAAGCAATTACAGAGTGATTTCTTATGGCACTGGCACCGTATGCCAACTCTAAAAAACACACTGAATTCTATTGCCTGGGATTTCTTTTTTCTTAAAAAAAAAAAAAAAAAAGTTAGACTTGGGAAAAGAATTAGGCTTCTTCTTAGAAGCGTCAGTTTTTAAACTAAATTACTCAAGATAACCTATTCTGCTTAAATGAAACTGAAACTCTGCACTGGACTAAAAGGGCCAAAATCCGTATGATTTTTTCCCAGGGGGTGCACTCTATTTTGTAATTGTCCTGGCTGTCAGTGACTGTCAAACCTAATTAAAACAGACTGACTCTTTTAAAAGAAAAAGTCCCGTGATGGTTGGGGGTGAGGAATTATTTTCACTAAGCTGCGTAATACGCATAAACCTGAAAACATAAAAATCTTCTATAGTTTAGAAGAGCTCTAAAATCAAAATAAATATGCAAACTAAACACTAACGAAATTACAAAACCAATAAAACTGAAATTACCGTCATGAATCTAAGGCGCTAACACTCCTTTATGAAACCAGGCTGACGCTAGCAGCGGAAGTCCCACCGTGACCGAGGGCACCGGGCTGGCACCTGAAAGTACCATGCACTGCACAGCAGCACCTCCTTTCCCTCCCAGCACGCCAGCCGAGACCGGAAACCAAAGGGGCCCTGCCCGCAAGGCCGCCAGCAGGAGCGGGGCCGGAGGGGCGGGGACTGAGCGAGTCTGTTCAGAACTGCCCCAAGCCCCATGCCTGCCCCATCCTGGCAGGTGGGGGCACACGGCTAATCCAGCTCTTGCGTCCCAAATGCTGACCGCCAGAAGGGCATCGTTTTCCCCCGTCCCCAGGGTTCCGCTCCCAAATGACAAAGTCCTGGAGAGAAGCCATGAAGGGTCAGACCCACAGGGCCCTTAAAGAAGTGACCGCCACGGCGGGCAGCTGAAAAGCCCACCTGCACACAGACAGTGCCTGTGGGTGCAAAGCGGCTCCATCTGAAACCTGAACCGGCAGCTCAGGACCGGCTCCTGTGTGAGAGGAAACCCGAAGCGAAGAAGGAAGGTGCAGGAGGGAGAGCGTGGCAATAAAATGTCAAAGACACAATTCGCGGCCCCGTGCTGGCCAGATGCCAGGTGCCACTCTTACCAAGCACACCCCGGCATTAACCCCGGGGGCCCCGCCCCAGTCCGTGGAGCCGGCTGTCTGACAGAGGGGCAGGCCCTGGGCACTGTACCCCTCTGGCCCGCGGCCGGACTCCCAGGCAGGAGGCCAGTGCCCACGGCCGGGCCCCTGGAGCCCCGGCAGTGTGCTGTGAGGCAGGAGAAGCAACAAGGAAGTGCTCTTTGAAATTCAAACGGACGAGAATTTAGAAACTTCGAACCGCTTCCAAAGGGCACAGCAAAAAGACAGAGATGGCCAACTGGGAATAACAGCTGATCAGAGGGTCGGGTTAAGGGGCCCATCACCCAGCTAGCAAGTTCCAGAAAGACAGGAGAAAAGGAAGGAGAAATCACCGAGGACCAAGGACTTTCCCTGGTGGCAGCACCTGGGTTCCAAACTGCCGGAGCCTGGGGACAGCCAGCCCGACTGAGGAACAGACCCAGGCAAGGCGCACACTCTGACACCCAGAGCGCCCAGGACCAGAGGGAGGCTCTCAAGCCCCCAGAGAGACCCCTGGAGACAGCAGTCCCAGTTGGAGGGGACCATGGCCAGAAGAGGTCATGGGGGAAACAGGCTGAGTGTCACCTCCTGCGTTTGGGAAAAGTCACACAGTCTGTCAGATCTGCTGAAGTGTCTGTTTAGGAAAAAAAGCACTTGCCCTGGCTAGTGTGGCTCACTGGATTCAACGCCAGCTGGCCTGGGAATCAAAACGTCGCCGGTTCGATACCCAGTGGGGGCACATGCCTGGGTTGTGGGCCAGGTCCCCAGCAGGGGGTGCGTGAGAGGCGACCACACATTGACGTTTCTCTCCCTCTTTCTCCCTCCCTTCCCCTCTCTCTAAAAACAAATAAATACATAAAACCTTAAAAAAATAAAAAAAACACTAAAAACATAGGGACTCAGCACGTGAAAAACTAGGTGATCATCAGCTCTAGAAGAACAGCACTTCAGCGCAAGAATAAACAATACGTACGTAACCCACACGACACTGATGTGACCAAGGCCTGTAAGAATGCTCACCCCCCTTTTCTGAGGGACAGGTGTGGGTGGGAAGGTGATATTAGATATCAGTCAAGATTCTGTGAGACGCGCTCACGAACACACTCAGATTGCTCTGAGAATGAAAAGTCCAGTGAGGATGTCAGGCGAACCGCGTAGTTCCCACTTCCCACGCTCTGCACGACACGGCACTCTGGGACATAACGCGCACGCAGGAGACAGGGCGGCGAGTCTCCTTCAGACACGGGTAAGTGTGTGTGTCAGTGTAAGTGCATTATGTGCATGTACTGCATTTCTAACTATGCGTTTTTGAAGCATATCATCACAGGCCTTAAAAACAGACCAGACATGAGTGGACAGAAAATGAATTTCAAGTATCCACCAGATATAAAAGCGGAAAACTGCCTGTGAGAGGCAGAGCAGGAGACAGAGCGAGCAGGGTTCTAAACCACGGACTGCAATCTACAGGCACCCCAAGTTGAGTTTCTACAAATTATGACCAGACTGAGTAAAATTAGCAAAACATAAAGTCAGTTACCAAAAAAAGTTTCTGACAAATTATGCTAAGATGAAAGTGGCAGAAGTGACAGCGGAAACCCCACCTCTCTGCCACTAGCACACACAGTGGTCACCAGTGTCCTCCCGTGTGTCAGCCTCAGCCCGGAGAACCCCTGACACCCACAGTGTCGGTGGGTCGATTCCCAGTCAGGGCACATGCCTGGGTTTCGAGCCAGGTTACCAGCAGGGGGCGTGTGAGGCAACCACACACTGATGTTTCTCTCCCCCTCTTTCTCCCTTCCCCTCTCCAAAAAGAAAATCTAAAAAAAAAAAAGACACACATATAGTAGACTTAACTGAACTCCGGGTAGGAGAATGTATGAAATGGGGGCAAAAGAATTAAAATGCAAGGTTAACAATAAAAAATTCAAAGAGATTAATATTCATAACACATAGATGGCTTAAAAAATTTGATTTTCAAAAAGCGCAGCAGAGCTCACGAGAAAAACAGAGTCAGTAAAGGAACCTCAACGGCATAACTGGTAAGGAAACACGAATTCCGGTACCGCACACGTCCCCGACGCAGGCCAGCTCTGAAGACTGGCGCTCTCCACCGCGTGGGGAGGAGGGCTCCGCGGGAGGTGTGAGCGGGCACTGCCTCTGGAGGGCGGTTCTGCAGCACCAGAGAGTGCACACAGGCGGCCCGGCAGTGTGGCCACTGCTAGGGGCCGGGCCACAGGAACGCCTGCACGGGCAGGTGGAGGACCAGACCCTGCTGCGGCATCTGTGGTAACGGCAGGAACTGGAGACCGACAAGAGGGACCAGATAAATAAACGAGGCGATCTGAATGACGAACTACTGTGCGGCCGTGGAAAGAGCCAGACAAAGCTTCGCAAGACGGGCGCGCGGCTGCAACGTGTCAGCGCGGCCCCGGACCTGCCACACAAGGACTGGAATCCGGGCTCTCGCGCCCACTCGCGCTGTGACTTTCAGCTGAGATCCGGCGCCCCGTCTGTGAATCGAGGGCGACCGCGCAGCACTCACAGGCTGCGTGGCCGCGGCAACCGTCACAGGAGCCCCAGCGTGCGCGCAGCTCCTCGGCCGCTGGGTCGCCGGCCGGTCTCAAGGTACAGACCGGAAACACGGAGCAGCAAGTCGCAAAACAACGTCTGTAAGATTCACGTTTGCAAGGAATACAAGAACTGCTGCTCACACACTAACTACATTTTAAGATAAAATTAGGTAAGTAAACGCATACGGAACAGTCTAGAATGAAGACACACCCTTCAGATCAGGTGCACTGGGGGAGGACTCCAGGACAGCAGCGTAGCGCAGACACACTCCCACTTTGACTCTTCCGCGCCTATTCAACTCGATCTCCTTCACCAAACGCTCTGCACTTGCACGCTGGGATGGAGACGGTGAACCCCGTGAGGGTCAGTCCATCCTGGAAGCCGCCCCGTTCTGTTACTGCCACTGCTACCAGCAAGCGCCCCACCGGCAAATTCTCGGCGCGTGCTCCGTGGGCCCTTGCGCACCCCGAGGACCTCTCGGGCCCACGAGGTCAAACTGCTTCCCTAAGACCAGCGCGTGGTCTGCCGTCTCCACTGGGTGTCCTCCGCCTGGAGGCGCGAAGCCGTGTGGTGCAAACTGCCGGCAGCTCGGCCCCAGCCACAGCACAGTCGCTGTGCGGCCCGCGCCACGCACCTGCAGCTTCGCTCGGGAACGTCCTTGACAGGCAGTCGGACGCACTGTGCTCGGTCCCCACGCTTCAGGAGGCGTGTCTCTACCACTCCGGGGGGGCACAGGGGCACGCGCACAAAGCAGTCTGCGGCATCGCGGTGCGGGGGCCGCCCCGAGGACAGCGCACGCAGGTGTCGGCGCTGCCAGCTCCACCAGCCACCCTCTCAGGGACCCCATTGTCATCTGAGAGCGCAGCCGACTGACTGTGGCGGTTCAGGCTTTGGTATTTGGCAGAATTTTTCTGGAAAGTGAACAGAGTGAGCCTCTCACTTCACAGAAGACAGCTAAGTGACGGTGTTTACTGCTGACAAAATCCAAGCTTTCAAGAGAAAATTAGAATTTTGGAAAACTGTACCCATTACCATTAGTCTGACAGCTTCCCACTGCAAGTCTTTTCAGATGAGGTCAGTGGTGATACTAACAAATGTGATTTTTCTTTGGTCTTGCATAGTGAAATGGATCGACATTTACATAATCTGAACAATTCAGTGCAGGGAGGGAATCTCCCAGTGACCCAGGCGTGAGAGATCCAGTGGGAGTACACGACAGAACTGTGGGTTTTAATGTAACAAGACAAAAAGTCCACTGACAGTTTCGGGCTCTGCAGTGCAACTAATTTCATCACCTCCAGTTTTGTCCCGCTATTAAAGAAGAGCATCAACTACTGCAGGCAGCTATTACATCACCCCTTCCTTTTCTCACTACGTGTAAGTTCAGGCCAAATTGTCTTCACTATTTCAATTAGACAATTGCAACAGACCGGACCAGAAGCACATCTGAGGATCCAGCTGTCTTCTCCTCGGCCCTGGACTCACAGGGCTGCAAAACGACACCGCTCGCTGCACCAAGTCGGTTCGTTTTTCATTGCAAACGCTCTGCTAACATGCAATAGGTCAATTTAAAGTGAAACGCACACTTCCAGTTGTTCCGTTTTGATTTCAAACATAAGAAACAGCGATAGCTAATGACCCACGTGAGCGAAAGCTCATGGGCCCTCTCGGGACCGCAGGCTGAGAACCACTGGTCCGGCCGGCCCTGGGCTGGCCAACTGCGGCATGGGCCCCACCCGCCCCCGCCACTCCTGAGTGGGGACCCGGGCTGCTTTCCCGCTCCAAGGGCAGAGCTGAGCCCAGCAGTTGCAACAGAGACAGAGTGGTCTGCGAAGCCTGGGACGCTCCCTGTTTGCCCTTTCCAAACAAGGCGGCAGGCTTCTGCTTCAGAGCGGGCCCATGCTCCTAGCCTTTATTACCGCGGCGACGCTGTAACTGGCATTTCTGCCTCCCTTCTTACTCCACCACTGGCCAGAGTGACCTTCCTAAAAAAACGTCCAGTCACTGTCTCTCCTTTGCTTAAAATCTTAACCGCTTATTCTCGCAATCACTTGGCGGTGCCCCCGCAGGCAGACTGCTCTCGGGTTCCTGCACCAACTGCAGACACGTTACCGGGCCGCTCTCTCCTCTGGCGGCGCTCCCCAGAACGTGCTTTCCTGAAGGATCAGTGTGGGCACTAAGCAAACGGAACCCCCACGGTGGAATGTACTCCTCAGCCTGGGGATAATTCAAACAACCAGACACCGTGTCCCACTGTGACTTGAGAAAAAAACCAGTGACAGATACCGAATGCCATTTTCTACAAACAGGAACAAATCAGTCGTCCTACCCCAAAATAAGGACTCCGACCTAAAGCTTTACCCGCACAGCTGCCCAGCCTCACTGACTCTGAGCAGCACACTCTCCACGGTCCACCCCTCTGAAGTCGGGTCGCTCTCCTGTTCACTGGCACACAGAGCTCCCCAGTCCGGACGCCCGAGTGCCCCTGACCGTTGTCACCCTCCCCCAACGCGACCGTTTCCTCCTGTCCTGTCACTCTCGCAAACCCCTCAGGAGGGCTGGACCTGCCTGGCTCCTCAGATACCTGGGTTACTCACACATGCCCTAGACTCACTCTTGAGTTAAGCAGGTAAACCTTTAGTCTCTTTCAGCATTATTTCTCTAGAAGACTGTCTAATTTAAAGCAGTAGATCAGATCATGAATTAAAATACTGATTAAAACAAAATCACCAAATAAAAAACAGAGACTTAAAACTGCAAGTTGAGATGAAAGGAGCCAGTTGTCATCAAGTTATGTAAGAAGCCGTATGGAACCAGGAGACAGTTCATTACAAAGCCCCCCC
>CM052542.1:155735369-155755997 GCA_028533065.1 Trachops cirrhosus | reverse complement strand
GGCAGGCGCCGCTTTAACAGGACCTCATTTCATCTGCTTTCAGGCACAACGCCCGGCAGTTCCTGGGGGTGAGAGCCTCCGCGCTTCAGAGCTGCCGCAGCCCACGGCGGGGCTCCAGCGCACTGCCCGCGAACGGCCACGGAGGCAGCACAGGGCAGGCCCCGGACGCCCCGGCTTGTGCATCTGGGACAGGAAAACAATGGATGGTCCCTGCCTTCCGGGGCTGTGTGAGGATGGAGGTGACGGACACAGGTGACCTGGAGCGACCTCCGGAACATCACGCGCAGCGGCCCCGCGCGGTGGTGACCTCCTGGGCAGGGCTTCTACAGGGGCTGGGGTTTGGGGCGCTGAGCCTGCCAGCTGAGAAGCTCACGCGCTGCTGAGGACCCACAAGCGAAGGGCGCTGATGCGGGCGGGCGGCACCGGCAGACGCTCCCCACGACAGGCTGTCCAGGGAAGGGAGACGTGCCGGGTGACTGCGCCGACACGCCACGCGCGCAAAACCCGCCCCTGACAGTTTCCAGAAAGCGACCCCCACCGAGAGCACAACTACTAGGAGGCCCCAGCCAGCAGCCGTCCCCCCCCCTACCCCGGAGCCGCGGCCAGGCCTCCCGCACGGCCAGGAGATGCACAGGCGGAAAGGGACAGCCTCCGCACGGCTGCGCTCCCCACGGAGACCGGACCGCCCCCGCACCGCGGGGCTGCCACGCGCGGCTGGCCGCCGCCCCGGGCGCCAGCGCTCCCACTGCGGAGCGGCCCCCGTGGCCTCGCTGTCCAGCTGCGGAAGCGACCGCGGTCCACGACGGACACAGCAGCAGCCCGCCCGGCGGCCGCACTGACCGAGTCGGGGTGGGGGGCGGGGAGGGAGCGGGGCGGCGCCTGCGGGCTGACGGAGTGAGCCCGCACGCCCCACGGAGCAGCGCGGGGCGGCCACCGCGGGGCGCGGCGCGCAGAACAGCCCGGACCCCGCGCTCGGGGAGGCGGCCTTCGCCTCCCAGGGCCTCGAACGCCGTCCGTCGGGTCACTCCGAGAACCGAGTTCCCCGCCGGCGTTCCTTAAAGGGCGCGCGCCCCGCCCGCGCCCCCCACACAGGACGGCCCCGCGGCCACTGCCCGCCCGCCGCGAGCCCGGGCGCCGCGCAGTGCAGAGCAGCGAGGAGGAGCCAGGCGGCCGCCCGGCCCCGGTCTGCAGCCGCCGACGTCTTCCGAGACTCCCGGGGCAGAGCCGCCTCGCTTCGCGGGCCGCGCCCCCTTCGTCCGCGGGAGGGGGGGCGGGGTCTCCGGGCCGAGGGGCGGCGGCTGCCGGTCACCCGGGCCAGCGCAGCAGGCCTGCGGGTGCGGACGGACGGTCCCCGCGGGCGTGGCGCCCGGCCCCCTCGGGGGTCGGAAAACACCGCCAAGTCCCCGGAGAAGTGGAAGGAGACGGAGGACCCGCGCCCACTACCTGCCCCAGGCCCACAGGGGCAGGAACCCTGGTCCCGCCCGGCCCGGGTTCCCGCGCCCCGAGGCTCCGCAGCGACTCCACCGCCGCCGAGGCGGGCGGCAGCCACCTGCGGCGGGAAGACCGAGGGCCAGCAGCGCCGTGACCTTGGCTCCGCGCACGGCCCGCGCCCGGCTGCGGTCGGCGGCTCGGACCTCGGCGCGCACGCTGCCGGCGGCCACGGCCGCGACCCCGGGGGCTGAGGGGCGGGGAGGGACGCGGGAGAGCGCGGCCTTACCTTCCGCCACGTCCTCGTCGATGGCCCCCTTGACCTGCGAGAAGCACCACTGCAAGTCGTTGCCGCCCGCGGGGCAGCCGCCGCCTCCGGCTCCTGCGGACACACCGGGCGGGTCAGGCCGCGCGGCCCCGCCCGCCCGCGCCCCCCGCCTCGGCCCGGCCACTCGCCCCCGCGCGGGCCCTCACCTGCCATGGCCGGGCGGCCGGCGGGCGCCGAGGCGGCGGCGGACGAAGCAGGCGGCCCCGCGCAGCTGCCGCCTCAGCACCTCCGCCGGGCCGCTACCACCGCAGCCGCCGAACAGGAATTTTTTTTTTCCCTTTTCAAAATGGCGCCCAATGCCCGTCGCCCGGCTCAATGACGTCATCCCCCTCCGCCTCCTCCGCAGCCGCGGGCGGGGCCGCCAGGGGCTCCCCGGCGCCGGGGGGCGGGGCCCTGGGCAGCCGGGGCTGCCAGGGGCTGCCGGACCTCGCCGACTGCGCTTGCGCGAACATCCTCGTGCGGCGCTGGGAGCCCGGAAGGGGGCGCTTCTGGGCGCGGGCGGTGAACCCGGGGCCCCGGGGTTCCTCAAAGACCGCTCGCGGCGCTGTCGCGCGCGGCCAGCCTCTCCGGAGTTTACTGGACGCTCCAGGCGGCCCCGCCCCAGCCAGCGCCTCGGCCAATGAGAGCGTGCTCCGACGGGCGGGCGGGGCGAACCTTCAAGGGTGGTGGATAATTTTTCCTCCCCAGCATCTGGATGGACCACAATTTATGTGTCCGTTCACCTACCGAAGGACATCTTCATTGCTTCCAGGTTTTGCTGATTAGAATACAGCTACTGTAAATGCCCCTGACTTTGACCAGCGGCCGCCCCCTTGCTGCCGGAGTTCACCAGGGCCCGAAGCTTCAGCCCACGTGCTTTCTTTGCTCCTGAGAAAAAGGATGGGGTCCCTGAATTTTTTCGCGATGTGTTGAAGAAAGGGGAGGAAAGAGGGCAAAAACAAAGCATGATTCTGCATGGCGTGGCCAGAGGGACTTTGCAGGTGTGATGATGAATCAGGGTTACAGACTTTCGCCCAGGAGATCATCCGGGATTATCCGTGTGCGCCTAGGTTAGCCACAGGAGCACGTAGAAGACCACAGCTTTCCCCAGCTGTGCTCAGAGATGCAGAGTGTGTGAGGGACGTGACCTGACCCGCTGCTGGAGTGACCACAAGGGAGGCATGAGAAGGGACGCAGGCAGCCTCCAGGAGCAGAGACCAGCCCTGGCTGGGCGCCCCCCTCCCCTAAACAGGGCCTTAATCCTGCAACAAACCTCCCAGAGCCCCATTCGGCCAAGAGCTTAGATGCAGACGTGGCCCCAGAGCCCCCAGAGAGCCCTGCAGCCCTGCCGAGTGCCGTGCTTTTGGCCAGGGCGGAGAGCCCGCCGTCCCGCGCCCATCCGACCTCCAGAGCTGGAGGTGACAGGTGGGCGGCGTTGGGTGAAGCCAGCAAGGCGTGGTAATTGTCAGGGCAGCAGAAGAAAACGAACACAGTGTGAGCGTGCGAAACACACTGACTCGTGCCCTCTGGCGGCCTTTGCTGTCTGTGCACGCAGGCGCTTAGTTCGGTCACCGACTCACTGGACGCCTGGATGCGGAGGCTGCCTGAGCATCGAGGGCAGGTCGTGCCCCTGTCCTAGCAGAGGGGCACCTCCTGGGGGCTGGTCTGTGCCCTCCGAGAGTCCGGAACAGCCCGAGCACTTCCCACGCACACCCTGGAATGCTCACGAAACCCCGCCCCCTGCGGGTTTTCAGGGGAGGAATCGAGGCTGAGGGAGATGAAGTATTGGTAACCTGCCCAAGGCTTCACAGTGACTCTGAATCGAAGCCCACTTAAGCTCATGTCACCTCAAGACTGTGGTCCAGGTATCAGAAAACATGCAACGAGGGGAGATGTCACCCCAGACCCCCGTCGTGGGGTGGATGAGCCACGGGAGAACCCCCGCGCTCGCTCTGCCCGCACTATACCCGCCTTGCCGGAAACAATGCTGGCGCCACGGCCCACATTGGACCCGTCTGCTTGGGGTGGCGGGAGGAAGCCGTGGGAAGCATCCTGCCACCCGGGGCTTACTCCGTCACTGCCTTGACCGCTCAAGGTGAGCTCTGTGCCACGTGGGAGCAGCTGCTCCTGACCCTGCAGACCAGAGACGCGTCCTTCCTGGGCCTGTGGCAGACGGCCCGGGGGTTGCTCCAAGCCTGTTTCTCATCCTTCCAACCCCTTGGCCCCCTCTTTCAGGGGTTCCAATCTTCTCTCACCCCCGTGTTCCATGACCCTCCAGCCCCCTCCGCGTCTCCCCTTCCCTGGCTGCAGCGCCCCAGCTGCCCACCAAACCCTTCCACCTGCTGGCTTCTAAGCCTCTCGAGAGAAAGAAACCCAGAATCCCCAACAGCCTGGCCTTGACGTCACCGGCAGCGGGGGGCAGGGCAGTGTCTGCGTTCCCCCCATGTGGATGGGCAGTGTCAGGTTTGTGAGGCTCTGCTCTCTGAGCCTCTTTCCCTCACCGAGCCTCTCTCACTGAGTGGGGACCCCCTTTTCCCCAAAGGGTGCCCTCTGAGTAGGACCAGAGGACAAAGTCCCAAAGTCTCGTCTGTTCAGTTCGAGGTAGAAGCTGGCGTGCAGGTGTGAGACAGGCAGACGTGGGAGGCCACCCTCCCTCCCTGTCCCTGGGTGGGAAAGAAAGGACCACAGACCGAGGACAGCCGCAGGGGGCAGTCAGGAGGGGCTGCGGCCCCGGCAGCCAGGATGGGGGCCACTTTGTCCCCACTCTACAGACGGGGAGGACGGCGGGGCTGCTGGGGGGCGGACCGCACACCTGTCGGTCCCTGAGACTGTTGTCACCTTGTCCGAGAGACCATGCCCTGCTCCCACCAGTGCACTCCCAGCGGCCGCGCCACGATGGAACGCCTCACTGCACCAGGTAGCAGGCTCTGAGCGGAGCGGGGACTGTCTGTCCTGGCCAGTGCGTCTCTGCCCAGGGCCAGGGCGCTGCCCGTCTCCCCAGCCCAGCGGGGTCTGCCAGTGAGCAGATGCCAAGCTGCGCGTCTGTTTGTGAGTCCGTGAGTCCACGAGTCCGTGAGCAGCGGGGGGCCGGAGCAGACCTGCTGGTGCCTGTGGGGAGTGCCTCCCTCTCTCAGGGCGGCAGTTACTGCACCTGTGTGACACCCTCAGTGATGGGATGGTCCTTATTTTTAGATCCGATGCTTGAAGTGAGAAAAACACTTGCTTATTTTAAGTGTTTTTTTAAGAAATAATTCACGGATGGGGATGACTTCATTTCTTTTTTTTAAAAAGATTTTATTTATTTTCGAGGGGGGGAAAGAGGGGAGAAAGAGAGGGAAAGAAACATCCATGTGTGGTTGCCTCTCACACGCCCCCTACTGGGGACCTGGCCTGAAACCCAGGCGTGTGCCCTGACTGGGAATCGAACTGGTGACTTTTTAGTTCACAGGCCAGAGCTCAACCACTGAGCCACACCAGCCAGGGTGAGATGACTCCACTTCGAAGATGAAAGTACTTCATTTCATGATACTCGCAATTTGGCTTGCTCTCTGCTCTGTGAATTAGGAAGACCTACAGCAGTTTGAATCCCCACGTCAGCAAACGGTCCAGAATCGAAGGCACGCAGTTCGGACTGCCTTGTGATTCGCCTTTATGGGCGCCAGCGGGGATCTGAGTTATGTGCAGTGCACGTCGGGCCTTCCTCCATCCGCCTCAGTCACGAAGGGTCTCGTGTGTTTAAACAAGGCCTTTGTGCTTCCAGCTCCCGGGCAGCGTGAGCCTGGGCAGCTCCTGCCGGGAGAGGCGTCAGCCGGACCGGACAGAGGACTCTGGCCGGCCTGCGGGGAGGGCCTGGGGAGCTGCGCCTTGGCCTTCTGTCCTGAGCTCAGCTCTGCTGCTTCTTGGGAAGCCTCTCCCGTGCGCCCCTTTCCCAGGGACGCGTGCTTTCTGTCTGGGGTGACGGTGGTGCAGAGACGGCCGTCACGACGGCGGAACACCCACCCTGTGAGCCCTGCATTTTGGGGCTGCAGCTGGAGCTCAGGGTGATGAAACTCGGCACCAGCTGGAAACGCGAAATGCAAGAATGCTCCTTCCCTGCCGGACCCAAGACTGACCGGCCCTCCTTCCTGGGACTGTTTCCAGTCTGAGCAATAAAACGCATCCCAGCATGTGGCCATGACCTTGGGGTTCATGCTGCAGAGGTTCCTGGGGCTTACACTACAGTGGGGGTACCACTGGATGGACATGTGTGCCCCCGGTGACCTCCATTTGGGGAGCTGGGGACGAGGGCTTGGACCCAAACCCTGGTGCTGCCAGCACGCCTGCCCCAGGGTCATGGGCCAGGTCACCAGGATCCGAACCCCGCTCTGCCCCTCCAGCCTGCGCCCCCATCCTCGACAGGGGAACCTCCACGCAGCTCTGCCGGCCGCCGGCGGTCGTGAGGTCAGAAGGAGAGATGAACCAGGCTCTGGAAACTGTCACGTGTGTCTAAACGAGAGCTCTTTTCATCAGCGAGGCCTCAGATCTGGGGAGTCCTGCTGTGGCCCCAGCCCTTCCCGTCACTGTGACACAGCGATGGAGACCAGGCAGACGGGCTGTGGCGGCTGGCCTGCTGGCCACCCTGGCTGTGGTCCAGGCGGGGGGCTGGCGCCTTTCGACGGCAGCGTGCTGCCCTCTGCTGGCCAAGCCAGAGGAAGCAGGAGGGCCCTGTGGGGACAGACCAGGCCCAGGGAGGGGGCTGTCCCTTCTGTGAGGGGTACGAAATCTCACAGGTGGACAGACACAGTAGGGGTGGCCTCACCTCTCCACGCACCCTGGGTCAGCAGCTGGGGACCCACCGCTGGCCCTTCTGGGCCCAACAGCTCCCGCCTTCTCTGCTGGCAGAGGGTCCGTCCTCCGGGCGGGGGTGGCGTCCTCCTCCAGCCCGCGTGTCCTGAGTTGCTGTGGGACGTCCCCCTTTAAATCGATGTGGAAGTTATTTTCCCGGTTCAGTGGTGGGCCAGCATGTCGGTAGCATCTCCCCACCAGCTCTGCTGACCCCCTTTCTCAGCCTCTGCCGGGGCCCCCTCGGTCTGGCCAGACCCTCCCCTGTTCCCCCACAGCACCCAGGACCCTGCTCCGCTCAGCCTTCCCTGGGCTGCTGGTTTGGGCCCTTTGTTTCCATTTTTTAAAGAGGAAATTGCCGTGCTAAAGTAGGGTTAAAATATGGAGCTGTGTGTGCTGGGCATCATTGGGGGTGTTGTTTGTGGGGCAACTGGAAGTGACACGTGGGGGCTGTGTTTGGCCAGGACTCAGGGACATCTGCCCCAAGGGAGCCCTGAGCCCACCTGGAGTCTCAGGAGGCCATGGAGGGTGTGCGTGGGCACAGGCTGCTGGTGGGGCCCAGCTGGCCTGGGGGGAAGAAAGGGCCTTCCCCAAGGCCACAGGGCTCAGGGGGGCTGGCCAGGCCCCGAGTCCCATCGATCCCCGATGGGTCCAGTGGGGCAGGCGGAAGTGCTTTCTTGCCTCCCTCCCTCCAAGCGGAACCCCACCTCCCTTCTTCCAGGCCCCAGGGGAGGGCCTGGGTGGGCTGGGAGAGAGGGGTGGAACGGGGTCTGGAGTCCCTTTCTTCTCAGCACCTGCTGGGACAAGGGAGTGACAGTGGGGGGAGGGGAGCAGGGAGCAGATAGGTCCCAACTACAGGAAGGAGAGGTCACATCAGTCCCTGAGCTCCACCCCGGCCATCCCCAGCCCCAGTCGGCCACCCTCGGGCCCCCTGCTCTGGGGGACCAGAGGAGGAGCCGTGCCTCCCCAGCCAGCCCCCAGCACAGGCTCCGCTTCTTCATTTCCTGGGCCCCATCGTCAGCCCCGGGGCCCCGGGGGCGCTGTCGCTGGCCGAGGCCCCAGGTGGGGAGCCAGTCACGGTGCCTCTGCGGAAAGCTCTGAGCCCAGCCTGTCACTCCCAGGGTGTGCGGAGAGGCCGCGGGGCTGGGGGCAGCATCCCTGCTCCCCTGTGGCCAGCCCTGCCGCTGTGCCAGGCCCCGCCCCTGCCAGGTGGGCACAGTGGGGCGGCTGTGAGTGCACCCAGCCCTGCCCTGGTGCCGGGCGCAGCTCCTCAGGCCAGGGACAGTGTCTCCGTGCGGAGGAGCCTGTCCTCCCTGCCCCAGGGGCCTGGAGGGTTGGGGCGGCTGTGCCTCAGCCCGGAAGGGGCACCTGCGGCAGCGCAGCGGGAGGCAAAGCCTCACATCTGTCACTGGCCAGGGTCTGTCCCCAAAGACGCAAATCACGCAAGACAGGCCGGCAGCCTCCGCCCTCCCCCAGGCAGTGGGAGCTGAGGGCTGGGCCAGGTTTCCCTGAGACCTGGTGGGAGGGTGTGGTGCGGCCTCCCGGTCTCACTGCTTTATCCCCCGGGGTGGGGGGGAGGAGGTGGGGTCCAAACAGCCTTTCGAGGGGTCCAGTAGACCAGCCCTATGACTCTTGCAGAAGGCAGGGACTGGGACCGAAGAAGGGTCTTGCACTTGCCTTTCCAAGGGGAAGGACCCCCGCAGAAGGAACCACGGCTGTGTGCTGACCCCTTCGCCCTATAAGCCCAGTGTGGAGAGGCGCCCTGTGCTCCAGGCACCAGGGGTGGGCCGCGTGAGGGCTCTCCGGGCAGAGTCCCGTGCTCCCCGCAGGCCGTCTGCTCCGTGGGGTTGGCGGGGGTGAGGGGCGGAGAATGTGAGGTGAATAAAATGAGAAGGAGGAGGGGGAACACACCAGGTCAGAGAGGGACCCCTCCGGCAGTCCAACAGCGAGAATGAGACAGACTGGCCACGGGGTGGCGCCCTTGCACCTCATTTTAGTTACGTTTTCGCTTTAAGGTTTTATTGAAATTCAGGTTTAGAATTTAACAGTTTAATGCAAGGTTATATTTAATACTTTCTAACTAGTCTCATCTGCTTTACATTATTTCTGGGCACATTTTAAAAGGATTGATACTTTCTGTCTAGTTTTCCATAATATGCACATTTTACATTCATTAAAATCTCACTTTCTTAAAATTGTTCTTATCTCAATGTCAGAATTTTAAAAAACAAGCTGAAATATTGGAAATTTAAGACATTAATATTGCCGTCACTGTAATGTAGAAAAGAAAAAAATTTACAATCTTAACTTTAAAATTGTTAACATTTATTGTAGTAATGCAATATGAATTTTTAACGTAATCATATGAATTTTTCATTAAAATGCTCAACCATTCCCTACTGAAGCCTGTCCAAATTTATAAAAATCTTCTCTTTCAAAGTAACCTATACTGAGTTAACCCAGAAGTAATGGTGGCGCTTTAGACACGACGTCTATTGGTTTAAGCGCCCAACGCCTGGTCGGTCAGTGGCTGGGCCTGGGAGACAAAGCCTGGCTCTCTAGGGAGTGCGTTGTCTGGGGTCGAGGGGGACAGGGGGTTCTCAGGAACACGGTGCCGTCCCCAACACTCTGACGACCCCTCGCTCCGGCCCAGGGCTGCCCCGGCGTTGGGGGTGCTCCGCAGCCGGGAAGCAGGCTGCGCCTTCGTGGTCTCCCAGTCCGCCCCGCGGTGCGAGGCTGTGTGCGAAGCTGAGGGTAGGTCGTGTCTTCTCGAGACCGTGGTGTGCCTCCGCTCGGCTCGGGAACACACCGGAGTCGGACTGTTTAGAGTTCTCGGGTCAGGCGCGGCGCAGCAGGGCCTCCCGGCCAGTGGGGTTGGTCAGGAGCACGAAGGAGCGGTCAGCACACGTGTCCTTTGCCCAGTGACCTAGCGGTGTTTCAGGCGGCTGACTCCACGCCTCCCCTCGCAACCCCAGCCTCCCAGCCCAGGCTCCGCCGTAGTCTGGTCTCCAAGGAGCTGAATGGCTCCCGTGGGATTATTCGTCCACTGCCTCGCAGCCCTTTGAATATCCGTGCGAAGGCGTCAGCGGTTTCTTCCGGAGTTGGTGGTGATGGGGATTCAAAGCCACTCAGCGTCCACCTGGGCCAGTCAGCGGGCCGTCTGCGGGCTGTCTGCGGGCACTCGCGGCTTCAGCCCTGAGGGCTGGCCTCGGACCTCATCGTCGAGGCCTGGGAGCCACTGGGACCCGCCCAGGGTCACCTTCCTTTCTGTGCACCTTGCTAATCGGTCTGCAAACTAGCAAGAGGGCACCTAGGAGGCACAGTGCGGTTGACGGTGGTTCGGACTTCTGGCTGAGGTTTTCCAGGACTCTCTGTCTCTCCGCCTCTCTCCTTGTTTTCCCACCATCGCCACCACCGTGTAGCAGCCGTCACTGTCTCGGAGACGATGGGACAAACTTGCTTGTCGTCCTTTGACGAGAAAAAGCCCAAAGAACAGGCCCATTTCTCAAGAGCCTCCCGGCACTGGGTCCGCCTGCTGGGTGGCCGCTGGGGAGCAAGGCTGCCGTCTCTGACTCTGAAGGGGACGTTGCTACGACACCCCTGTCGCATGGACGGGTCCCCACTGCAGTCCTGGGGGGGTGTCAGGAAGCCGTGCTGCTCTGTCTCCGGGAGGTTGGTGCCGAGGAGCTCAGAGCTGCTCTCCCACACTCACGGCCCGACCCGTCCGGCTCGTCCAGAGCAGCAAGGTGGCCGAACGCTGCACACAGCTGCAGCTGGTGCCTCCGGTGGCCTCGCAGCCCTCCACCGTGCAGCGTCCGCAGAGCAGCTCGGGCACGGTCCCGCATGGGTGCGGTCCTCACCAGCCAGAGCCGCGCCCCCCCGCCCCCTCCCCCCGCCCCACACTTCCTAGGGGAAGGCGCACTGGGCCCACACCTCCTTTAGCGCCCAGTGCGCCTGGGGGCGGAGCCATGTCCTAGCGCCCAGGAGAGGCGCTGAGGACAGCAGACAGGTGCGGCCGAGGCAAGGCGCGCCCTTTTGGGCAGGTGGGCCCTGGGGGTGGTTAGGTTTCCTGCTGGCCCCTCAGCCTTCACCTGCAGAAGGAGGCCAGAGCCTCTGCGGTCTCCCACCCCAGGTCTGGGCCGCGCTCTCACCCAGGTCTCCCCCGCGGGGAGTGGGCTGGGGTGCAGCCGAACTAGCTGACAGGCTCTCAGAAGGAGCTGCAGCCCCAGGGCCTCCGTGCAGGACCCAGGGACCAGGCCTGGCGGGTGTCCTTGTCACCGCCAGGAGCAAAGCCCACCCTTCCAAGGCCAGTTGGCAGGGCGCTCCCTGCTCCAACGGGCCCCTTCCCACCATTCCTGGCGTCCTTGTCTGCCCAGGATAAAGCCCAGAGCGGGACGGCTCGCCAGCCACTCCTGTTTGCTGTCTGTGTGCCTGCTGGTCAGTTTCCCCACTGCCCGCAAGCTGTGGGAGGGGCCAGTGGGCCTGCCCCGCCCTCTGGTCACTAAGACTGCAGGTCACACTTGTGGGGAGAGGCCAGCGGCCAGCGGCCAGCCCCCCAAGTCACAGGGGTGGAGCGATGGGTGGGGTGAAGGGACCCCCAGTGCTGCCCAGCTGCCTGCCCTGATCCCAGGGCAGCGGGCCCCTCTGTGTGAAGACCGGTGCCTCTTGAGAAGTCAGGGGTCAGATTCGGGACCACTTTCCTCATGAAGTTCAGCATTTGGGAGCCTCTCTGATGGGTTAGGGGTCCTGTTTGGACGGCTGGGCTCGAAGGCCCAGGGCCAGCAGAGGGCCCTGGGGGAGGAGGCTGGTCCCTGCAGGGTGGTGACATGGGGCCTGCGGGGGTTGGCTGATGGGCAGCGCAGACCAGGGAAGCCACGGCTGGGCTCCCGGGTGCCCAGGGGCAAGGACGGGCTCTGGGGGACTGGGCTCAAGGACAGGGGCAGGGGGACCACCGGGACCTGTCCCCACAGTGACTCCTGGGGGCAGTGGGGCAGTAGCACCGGTTGTCAGGTTCCCCGGGGCTCACTGGAGGGCTGGCTGTTCGCGGTGAGATGGAGGTGCTGGCTCCCCCGGAGGACATCACTTGTGCAGCCGGGAGCGAAGCGGCCGCCCCCGTGTCCCGGGACGATGGGTGCAGCCTGCGCTTTCCTCCAGGGCCAGGGCGGGCCTCTGCACTCCACGTCCACACCAGTGCGTCTGGGGCCCTGAAGTCTCCCCAGTGCTTGGCGCACGGTAGGTCAGAAGATGTTTGCAGGACGGGTGGGCCCTGCGTGGCCCCCGGGGGCAGTGACTGAGCTGTGCACTGCAGTGACATGTGTCTGGGTGACGAGCCAGCCCTCGGATCTCCGCTTGTTTCGACCTGGCCTGTGAGGAGCTTTAAAACCTGCTGCCAGTGAGTGTGTGCGTCACACGACGTGAGCACCAGTGGGCTCCGTGATCCGGGCTCCGTGTCCCGGGGCGGAGAGCAGGGAACACGTGGAGTGACAGCCCATCAGCTGTCACTGGCCTCTGACGGCTCTCCATCACCCGACGCTCTGAACACAGACGTCAGATGGGGTAGAGAGTTCTGTCGCTGGATCTGAGGAGTCACGTCTCTTTAACTGGGAGCTCATTTTGTGTTCACCTTTCTACCGCTTGTCCTTTTAGCCCGATGTATCAAGGTCAAGGAGGAAGCGGTTGAGCTGGAAACACCAGGCCCCATAAATAACCGTGAATGAGAGCCGTGGGTGCATCTGCGGAGGCTCGGGGGCTCCGGTGCTGGCGGGGAGAGGAGCCCATCCCCGCCACCCATGGGTGCAGAGGACACACACTCTTGCTCAGGAGGCAGTAGGACTGGGCCGGGGTCACGGGGACCTTCAACAGCTGTCTGCTGGCCCGTGGACACAGGACAGCGACGGGTCGGAGCCGCCTCCCTCGGCCTCCACCGTGCAGGTGAGTGGGAGGGAACCGCGTCCTCGCGTCCCCAGCTGCCTGCAGCCTCGGTCTCTGCTTCTCAGGCGGGCCTGTCCCTCCCTCTCGGGTGCCCCACACCGCATCTCCCTGGAGCGCCCTGACGCCCTGGTGGCCCCTTCACGGAGGGCTCCTACAGTGAAAGCCAGTGACTGTGTTACCGATGGAGCGGAACGTTGGCGACTGCAAGGAACCGTGCGTAAAACGTGTAGGGTCTTTTCTGCGTGTGGCGGGCAGCGCCGGGCCGCACCCCGGGTCCCTGCCGTGGCCAGGGTCCTTGCCTCCGGATGTGGAGGGAGTTTCGGCAGCCCCGGGTCAGGGGTGGTCGTGCTCAGTGGGGGCGTCAGGCCCGGTCACTGCTCCCCGGGCGAGCGGCTCTCCGTGGTCCCTGCGTGGTGGTGATGCCCGCAGCCGGTGGCCTGGGACCTGCCTGGGCTAGCCTCAGCGTCCCTCTCGCCCTTCCCCCGGGCTGCAGAGGCCTGTTCTAGCTGCTCAGGCCTTCTGATCGGTGGGGTTTTTTCCAGATGTGAGCAGGCTGGAGCTTTGGTCTGGAACTTGGTCTGGACTTTGGTCACGGGGCTCCCTCACATTCCCTCTGAGGGTGACCCCCGTGCGAGAAGCTGCACCCCTGAGAGCGGAGCCGTGGACAGTCCTGACCGCACCTGGCCGCTTCTGGAATGCTGCTCTCGGGTGAGGTCACGTGCACGTAAACGACAGAGACACGGTGGCCCCCGAGACTGTCGACTCCCAGAGGCTGGTCCTGTCGATGTGTGTGTTGCTGCTCCCCTCCTGGAAGCCCCTGCCCCTCTCCCCTCCGCGTCCCCCACGGGGCCACCGCCCACCTTCCCTAACCCCCAGCACAGGGCTCGACCGGTAACGGCCTCACATGCTCACCACCGAACATTACATATGCTGATTTGGACAGATTAGAGTGCTCGTCAGCCATGACTTCTACAGTATTTGCTAAATTAGCAGCAGCTCGCTGTTCTCCTCCTTGGACCAGGCGGGTGTTGATGTATTTAATCT
Organism: Trachops cirrhosus; assembly: GCA_028533065.1. Classification (NCBI taxonomy): domain Eukaryota; kingdom Metazoa; phylum Chordata; class Mammalia; order Chiroptera; family Phyllostomidae; genus Trachops; species Trachops cirrhosus. The sequence goes on along the minus strand of CM052542.1, from coordinate 155,742,466 downwards.
GCTCAACATAGTTGCAAGGTGGGGGTTTTAAATGCAACTCAGTAACACTTTTAATAGGAGGCAGAAAAGGAAATTCAACCGAGGTGAAACCTGGCAGGACAATAAAAGCCGTCAGGAACTCTGGGCCGAGGACCGCCTTTCGGCGCCGCTGGGCCCCCCGGAAGGAGAAGAGCTGTCCTGGGCCACACACTGCACACACCAACACGGACGGAAACGGAAAGATCTCGTAGTGTTTGAAGTCAGTGTTCGCGTTTGTGTTGGCCGCATTCACAGCCATCCCGGGCCACGGGTGGACGCCCCCCCTCTGCGAGGCAAGAAGTGGGCTCTGGGTCTGGGATGGATGCTGCTGGGCTTGAAGTAGCACGTGGATTTACGTCGCCTGAGATGAGTCCCCCGAGCGGCCAGCGGGTCCTTCTGCGGAGCCAGCTTTCCCGGGCTGCCCCCCACTTTCCTGGGACAGCAACGTGGCTGTGGCTCTCCTCGCTGTGGCGCACCCGGCGATGAGCCGGAAACCTTCACGAGCACGTGGGCAGGAAGGAGCAGCCCTCTCGAGCCTTCCTCTTGTTTCCGGAACCGCTCGGTGCTGCAGGGCCACTGCAGCTCTGGAGCCACTGACCCTCGAGGCGACCTCGTCACCCAGACCCGGGGAGTGGCGGAAGTCTGGGTGGCACTTCCTGTCGTGAGGGAAGTTCGAGGTCCGCACTGTCCAACGCGGTGGCCGCTAGCCACGTGGTGCTGTTGGACTCTGAAGCGTGGCCAGTGTGGCTGGAGAACTGAATTTTAAATTTAAATTAATTTGAATCCAAATGTAATAGCTATATCTGGCCAGTGGTTACCGTGTCGGGTGGTACCCTCTAGTAGGAGGCTCACGGCCCATTCCTCTCTTACAGAGGGACGAGGAGTCTTCGGGGCAGCCAGTCTGTACCTCCTCCCCCAGGACGGTCCAGCAGCCGCTGTGCATGCTGGGAGAATCCCAGGGTCGGGGGCGGGGCCCAGACCGCCGCTGTGCATGCTGGGAGAATTGGGCTGCCCTGCCTGCTGCTGGAGGTCAGATGGCCACCGTGTGACCGCTGCCTCCCTGTTAGCAAATCTGCCCGTCCTCCATCAACCACCCCGCCCCTCAAACCTTCTCATTAGCTCGGGTTCAGAGTGAAATCCAGCGCGACGGTCGTTACGGAACTACTGGTGCTCACACCGTCAGCGTGAGGTGCTCAGAGCCGTAGAGAGTTTTCAGTGTTTGGAGCCAAACCAACAGCACATGCTGGGGAGCAAGACCCAAACGCTCCAGAGAGGAATGGTTTTGCTGTTTCCTTTATGCCCTTGAAGTGCAGCGGGAACCTAAGGAAGACGGGGGAGGCGGGGTGGGGATCGCGTTAGGGGGCGGTCACCACGGTGAGGGGCCGTCCCCGGGGTGGTGACAGTGTGCTTCAAAGGCGGGCTCTCCAGATGCCCAGAGACCGTGGGCGGGCGGCCGCGAGGGGAAGAGGAAGCTTTTACTAGGAAGCTACGTGCGTGGGCGTGGCTGCCCACGGGGACCTGCCCAGTGAGGGTGTGTGACCAGACCGCCCGAGAGGGCACTTTCCGGGGAGGCCCTTCCCACCCACAGGGAAACTGTCTCCCGAAGCACCAGCAGGGCGGGAACGCCGGTCGGTCTGCCAGGCCTTCCGACTGGAAGACCTGCTCGGAAGGCCTCTTGCCGGTACCGGCCTGGAGAGGCCCCCGAAGAGGCCAGGTAGGTTCCCCCTGAGGGCTTCGGGCCGGGACGGACCCTCTGCAAGACCCCTCAGCGGAGACCTTTCAGACCTCTCGGGGAAGGGCAGAGCCGCCCGCCTTGGGCCTGGAGGCTGCGGTCTGCGCGGGGACATGCGGACACGGCCCCGCCGAGTCCCGCTGCGAGAGCCCTCCGCGCGTCCCTGTTGCTGTGCCCCCGAGTGAGGCGGGCCGTGGCTGGCTCAGTCCGGACGTGGTCACGTTAAACCCTCAGTTCCCCGTGGTTAGGTGTGGATGGTGCTCATTCTCCCTGGTGGCCGCTCGCACATCGCTTCCTCGGCTCCGGGGACGGGGCACCGGGGACGATGGCCTACGCCTGCAGGTGGTCTCCCTTCCCAGGCCGAGCCCCTGCACCAGCCGGGCCCGCACGTCTGTCTGTCTGTCTGGTCGGACGAGTCCCGCTGGCGTCTGCCCAAGCTTGGTCTGGGGCGGCCAGGGGCCTGCACTGATGTTTTTTATGGGGCGTTTTATTTTCACTTTTACTTCTTTATTGTGGCAAAGTACACGCAACATAAAAGTTACCCTTTAACCATCTCCAAGTGTGCAGGTCAGTGGTGTCGAGTGCCGAGTCACGGCTGTTTCCAGAACGTTTCCGTCTTCCCGAGCTGACACTCTGCCCCACCAGACACCTGCCTCTGTCTCTGCAGCTCCACCTCCCCAGGGACCTCGTGGGTGTGGATGCACCCAGGACGGTCCTCCTGCGTCAGCTCCCCAGCCCACGTGCCAGCTCCGCGTCAGCATCGCCTTCCCGAGGGCCGAGCAGCTGTCTCTGTGTCACAGACCTCGTCCGGCTTATCTGTCCACCCCTCGTGGACGTGGGTTTTGTGTTCCCTCCCTTTACCTTGAGGTGGACACGGCCGTGCAGCGCTGCTCGAGCCCCTGCCTTCGTTTCTGTGGGGCGCACGCCCAGGAGTGGGGCGCGCAGGGAGCTGCATCTTGATTTGCTGAGGAAGCCGCACAACGGTGGAGCACCTTCCTCTCCCATCCCCATCCCGTGCTCGAGGGAGCGCCCGTCTCTCTGCATCCCGCCAACGCTGGCTGTCTTCTGTTTCCCTTTATAAAATAAACAGTAGCCACTGTGGTGGGTGTGAGCGGTGCTGCTGCGTGGTTTGAATCCGCATTTCCCTCCCGATCAGCCGTGTTGGAGTCTTTCCACGCGCTCGCTGGCGCTCCTCTGTGTTTTGGGGAGGCGTCTGTGGGGCCTTTGCTCATTTTCGAATCGCTTCGTGTGTTCTTCCTTTGTCGGCCGGACTTGGCCCTCGGACCCGCTTTGGAGCCCGCCCTGTAGCGCTGCACCCAAAGGAGCAGGGCGGGGCCCTAACGTCAATCAGTGGCTGGGAGAGGGACGTGGGCGGGGCCGTGTGGGGACAGACACGGCTGGGAGGGCCTCCCGGGGAAGCTGGCCCGCCCGCCAGCGTGGGGCCTCCCCCGTTTCCTAAGCTGCAGCCGTGGGGGCCCCGCGTCCTGCCCCAACTTCAGGGAGGAGTTTGGCTGGGAGTCACCACTGTCCTTTCACTGCCGGGAGGGTCCTCCCCAACCTGTTTGTAAAACTCTGCCCCCTCCCCCGGCCCCGCCCCCCGGAAAACGGCAGGCTTCTAATAACTGGGCGAGAGGCAGGGGGCGGGGGCTTGGCGACACCTGCCTCCTCGGCGATGCCTCCCCAGACATGGCCGGCAGGGGGCGCTCAGGCTGGCGGTGCAGTGGAAAGGGCCCCACCTCGTGAGTGACCCTGGGCCGTTGCTTAAACAGGGGAGGGCTGGGGAGCTGATAACAGCTCCAGGAATAGGATTTAATGAGCGAAAAGGCAGGAATTACTGCAGAAGTCAGCAGAATGGCCTGGAGCCGCGGAGGGTTTTTAATGAACGCCGCGTCCTGGGCGGGGGGCCCACCGCACTCGCAGTCATGGAGGGGCCTTGAGCCCGTGCGGAGCAGCAGCAGCAGCCCCGTTTCTGTAGTTCTGGGCGGGGCGCAGAGCCCTCTCTTCCATCTGACAGACCCCTCCCGACGCCCAGGCTGGGGCCGTGGGCCAGCCTGGCCCTGTGAGGCCGGCCCAGCACCGGGACCAGGACGGCCGGGGCGGCTGCAGCCCCTTCTCATCACCCACTCCCCCAGCGGCCGCCGCCAGCCCCGTGCCCTGTGCAGGTGATGAGGGCGAGCTCAGCCAGTTGCTGGAGGGCACCACGCCTGGGGAGAACCTGGCCTGTTCTGGGGCCGCCCCGGCGCCCGCACCCTCGCTGACTCAGCGGTGACGTTGGATTGACCTGGGTCGCCGTGTTTCCACGGCCCAGTCCGGTGTCAGCGGGATTCGGAAATGGCCTGGGCGGGCTGTGGGCCTGCCAGGGGGTGGGGTTGGCCCACTTGGGGTCTGGGAACAGCAACGCTGCCCCCTTCTGAGCCCCTGCCCTAGGTGGCCCCCAGCACCCAGCCCCAGCCTTGTTGTGTCTGAAAACTCATCACCAAACCCAAGGCCACGCGGATGTTGCCTGGTTTCCTCTCGAAGTTTTGCAGCTAAATTACGTTTAGATCTGTGGACCATTCTGAGTTAATTGTGTTGTTCTGATGCACAGTTACATGTCTTGAAATTCGCTGTTTTAGAGTGGGCGATTCAGTGGTTTTTGGTGTGCTCCCGAGTCTGTGCGACTGCCACCGCCATCCGACCCCCGAGCGCCGGCGTCGCCCGCGAGAGACGCCCCGTGCCCGCGGGGTCCCTCGGAGCGCGTGTGCGTGCCGTGTCAGTCTGCGTGCAGGCCTCTTCCTCCCTCTCTGCCTCCAGGCAGCCAGTGTCCCACTTGTGGGGAAGGCTTCGTGCCCCTTTGACCGGCCTTCGCTGCTTCCTTACGAGTCGGCGGAGTGGGTTCACGTGCGTCCGCACCTGGGCTCTGCGTGTCCGCTCTCTCGCCAGGACCAGCTGCTTCGACGGCTCCCGCTTTAAATCTGCTCCTGAAACTGGTAGAGTGAGTCCTTCAAATTCATCCTCAGAATTGCTTCTTCTCGGCCTTCTGTCTTTCTGATAGCCTTCAGAATCGGATTGTGGGTGTTCACAGAATGGCTTTGGAGTTGCACTGGGCTGGGGATGATGTCGTGCAGAGCTGACACCGGACGATACTAGGCCGTACGATCTTTGAGCACAAGTGTCCCCCACTCACCTGGGTCTTTGCCTTCCTTCTCTAGGGCTTTACCAGGGAGTTTGCATTCAGATCCTGTGATGTTTCCTTGCCTAAGTGCACACCTGGGTACTTTAGTTTTTGGAGCTCTTGTGAATTGCATTGTGTTTCCGATCTCAGATTCTAGCTGCTCCCTGCACAGGAGACTACTGGCTTGGCCACGCCCCCTGGTGTGAGAGGAGTGGGCGCCAGCTGCTGCTGCTGTCGCAGTCCACAGACGTCCGTGGGTCCCGGTGCCTGGCGTGCTGCTGAGTCACCTGTGTCCTCAGTCTCTGCAGCTGCTGGCCCTGCCGATGCTGAGTGGTGCTGGAGCCCCCAACTGCGGGGCTGGGCTTCGAGGTTTCTGTTCTCAGCTCCCCTTCCCAGTGCCAGGGTTAGGGTTACGCCTCCAAAACTGCCAGGACGCCCCAGTTCCCCCGGGGTCTGTCAGGGAGCCGGCCCATCCCCGCCCCCGTCCCCCGCACTGTCCCTGCTGGGCTCGGCTCTTCTTTCTCCTCCCGACCTGTCTTCCTGTCCTCCGGCCTCGGGATTTCTTTTCCTCCCGTCTTTCCCTCTCCTTTCCTCTGCCCTACTTTCCAGGTCCCTGAGTTCGTCACGGCATGGAAACTGAGTTCTCTCCTCTGGCTGCTAGTTACTAAGTGGGATCTTTTTTCTCTTTCATGATTTTAACATTTAAAAATTTATTTATGTTTAAATCAATGCAGAAAAAATGTTCATGCATTTAATTTATTTTTGGAGTGATTTCTTTTTTTCCTTTTTATTGACAGAAAAAACAGGTAAAAAGCCCCCGGGACGTCGCTGTTCCCACGTGCGGGTGGGTCGCGGCCACTCTGCTTCGGTGAGGCGAGGACGGTGCCCGCCTCCGCTCCGCGATGTGCATGGGCTGGAGGTGCCATGGAGGCCCCTGTGTGCCACGGAAGTGCCACGGAGGCCCCCGTGTCCACTCCCTGCGTCCAAGCCTGGGGAGTCTCCAGGTTAAAACTGGCCTCTGATGTGGTTGACGCCAGGCGTCTGGATGCTCCTGCGTCACGCCTTCCAGCATCCGGCCCTCACGTCCAGTGGCTTAGAGAAACGCAGTGACTTTACTGAGTCACTTCCCGCTTCTCTGGCTGCGTTTGCCCCCCAGGAATGCCCTTGTGCATCAGGGTCTGTCACTGCTGCGTGCGTATCCACAGGCTAAGCCAGCCAGGGAGTTGGCGTGGTTTTCCAGTTCTTTCTTACTTGATGATGGCCAGTCTTCCTCCGCCCCCCGCCCAGTTTTATTGCCTTTGTCGCCTCTTTCATCCCAACAAGCTCGCACAGTTTACTTTACGTGCCTGTAACAGTAACTGAAAAAGCCCTCCCAGTTGACCACCCGGGCGAAGGTCTTTGTGACCCGGGGTTGAGGAACGCTTCCCTGGGTGTTGTACCGAAAGCACGCACCGTAACAGAAAGCACCGATGAAGTGAACTTCGTCAGCATCAGAACTTCCCTGGAAGGTGCTGTCAGAGGCAAAGGGAAGGCACCCACGGGAGAGGGCTGTGCAGACCGCATCTGAAGAAGGCTGGCGTTCAGAGCCTGTAATGGAATCTCCAGACTCAATGGCGGGGAAAGAAACAATGTAATTTAAGAAAACGAGCCAAGGGTTCGAGCAGAGGCTTTGCTGGCCGATGTGCTGGATGACAGATGAGCACGGGCAAAGAGGTGGGACGCGTCTGTCGTTGGGGACATGCAGGTCAGGACCGCAGGGAGCACCCCTGTGAGAACGGTGGAGCATGAAGACAGATCAGCAAACAGGCGGTGACAGTGCTGGGTGCCAGCGGGACCTGCAGCCTCTGACCCCCACCCCCTCCACCTGCCCCGTCCTGCGCCCAGCGCTTCGGGTGGGGCGCAGGAGAGCTCGGCAGCTCCTCGGGAAGCACAGCAGTGACTGTGCGGGCACGGGGCGCCCGCTCCTGCAGAGACGCCCCAGAGAAGTTTCGATCACTTACAAACCTGCCCACCAAGGACTGGGTGGGCAGGGGGCTCAGTGTGGGAGAGCCCGGCTCTGGGGTGGGACCCTCCCTGGAGGAGGGGCTGCGGCTGGAGGGTGACACCCAGCCAGCTCTGCCTCTCACTGGCGGGGTGGGGGAGGCCAGCAAACCTGGGAGACTGGGGGGCGTGTCACCCGACTCACTGCCAGCC
>CM052542.1:155696840-155726362 GCA_028533065.1 Trachops cirrhosus | reverse complement strand
GCGCCTTTGGCATGCAGTGCTTTGATGACTCTCCCCTCCCCCTGCAGGTCAGAAGCTGCTGGGGGGCTGGCCCTGAGTGCTGAGGGCTTCACTTGGCTGTAGCGATTACAAACGCCAGAGATGCAGGCTTGATAAATATGAATTTGAAGGATAACACCAAATAAAACATCACCGCTGTCAAGTTATGTTCGAATACGCTCCGTTTACAAAATCAATTGTGCTATTCACAAAGCAAATAATGCCCTGAGTAGGCAAAGTGATCACCCAATCAATTATTAATAAAAATTTTCCAAGTAAAGAATCTTTACATAAGGCTGCCTGGGCACTAACGACATGGTCTCAGGCTTATCGAGCTCCACGTGTGCGTGTGTGCATGTGTGTGTATATAGTATGTGTATACACAAACGTGTATACGCAGCGTGTATATATATGTGTATACATGCTGTGTGCATGCACGCACCATGTGTACACATATGCACACACATGCAGTGTGCAGGTATCAGTGTGTGCACATATGTATACACAGTGCACACACAATACGTACATATGTGCATACATACTGGGTGCATGTGCATACATGCACCGTGTGCACACACATGTACATATATGCAGCGTGTGCATGCATTGCAGCGTGCGCACACATGTATATACACAGCGTGTGTGCATGCAGTGTGTACATATGCACATGCATAGTGTGTGCATACGCAGCATGTGCACACATACATGTGTATATGCAGTGTGTGCGTATTAGTGTGCACACATGTACGCACAACATGTACACACAGTGTGCACATATGTGTATACATACCATGTGCATGCATGTGTGCAGCGTGCATACACATACGTACGCGGCCGCCCCAGGGCCGTGTGGCAGACGGGCTCCTCTTCGCCCTTCAGAGCCTGGCCACTCCCGGATGCGTTCCATCTCTCATGTGTGCTCCGGGGCCTGGGAGAAGGCAGGACGCTGGCAGCACGGCTCACCAGGCACGTCCTGTGAGTACTCCCGCGTGCTAAGCGTGTTCATACCCGACGTGGCGCTCGGCCGTAGCGGCCCCTCTGAGCGCGAGGCTGTCCGCTAGAGAGAGGGGCACGCTTCCTTCAATGCTGCCGAGCGACTGGACGTCCAGGTGCAGAAAAGCACACAGACTGCACTCAGCCTTTGCTCCGTAACTGAAAGCTGGCCTGAATGCGCCCTGGGCCTGGAGGTGGGGCCTGGAGGTGGGGCCTGAGCTGTGGGTCCAGAGGATCGAGGGGCGGGGCGGGTGGGGGGTGGCTTTTGTAAACCTGGCTCAGGCCAGAGCTCTTATCTTGGACACGAACAGCATGGTCCATTAGACAGTTAGTTAAATTTCATGAATGTTAACATTTTTACTTTTCAAAATAGATTGACAAGAAATGAAAAGACAGATGAAAACCACATATTTGTCAAAGGGATTAAGGCACCCTCACAGGGTCCCCGGCACCGCAGCGCCCACGCGGCCTGCCTCAGCTGCTATGAGATGATATCCCACTGGTGTTGTCTGTCCACGCAAACCGCTAATTCAAATGGCTTCCGTCACCGAGACCCACCAGGCTACAGGGCTGACCATCCTCCTCAGACTTCAGCTCAGCGGGGACTGCTCAGGACTGAGCCGGGCGTGGTGTTGGCTGGAGAAGCCTGCTGGACCCGAGGTGGCCTGGTGCCAGGAGCTCCCAAGCTGTCACAGCTGAAAAGGCAGCTCGGGAAGTGGCAGGGGAAGAGGGGAAGGGAGGGAGACAGAGAGGGAGAGAAACATCAGTGTGTGGTTGCCTCTCGTGCGCCCCCTGCTGGGGACCTGGCCCACAACCCAGGCCTTTGCCCTGACTGGGAATCGAACCAGTGACCCTTGGGTGCGCAGGCCAGTGCTCAGTGCACTGAGCCACACCAGCCAGGGCTATTCAGCTTCTTAAAAGATATTTCAGAAGCTTCCCCCCGTTAGCTGTTTGGTGAGATGTGGACATCGGTTTAACCCTTGTCTGAGGAAGCTGCAGGTTAAGACAGTCATCCTTTAAAACACGCCGTTCCTGCCGCACTCAGTAAACGTGTGTCTCCACGTGGGTGGGCTCTCATTCCTGGTGTCCAGTATGTGAAGAAACTCGCTGTTTAGATCAGATTTTGAAGGTGGAACTAACCTTAAACTGAAGGATCAAATCAGACCCAAAACCAAGGACGCTGTTTACTAAAGCCTATTTTTTTAAACCAGAAATTCAAACTCCATTTTCTCTTCGTTTTCCAATCAGCGCTGAGCTCCCCTTGGAGGAGGAGGGGGACTCTGTAACTCAGGCGCAGCCGGGAGCCAGAAGACAATTAGCGGGAAAGTCCAGGTGAGCCGATGAATATTCATGCGGACGATGCAATGAGGGTCCGCCTCTCCTCTGCGTGTCCCTGTGATGCGGTTCCTGGCGCAGAAGTGCAGGCCCGGCAGCTGGCCGACCGTCACTGCTGCCGGAGGTGCTGTCTCCCTCCTCCGCCTCAGTGCTGGCCCGGGGGCAGCTGGGCGTGGGGGCGGCCCGGCCTCCCGGGAGCTCTGGTCGCGTCCCACACAGGCAGGCACCGGGCACTGGAGCCCCGTCAGACGGTCGCTGGCTCGGGCAGCACAGGAGACCCAGCCTCTGCCCTTCGTTCGCAGTGAGAGCGATGAGGACACGAGTCCAGAGCCGTGGGGGAGGCGGGTCACAGTGAGTGGCCACGTGGTCAGCCCCGCCCAGGCTGCGTGGCCACCGAGCCCTTGCTTCCCTGCGGCGTCTGCAGGCTCATGGCAGCCGCCTGTCGGCTGAGAGGACGTGGCAGCCTCGGTCACAGTTGTTTCTGACTGTGGGAAGCAGTGGTCGGAGGTGACCGGAACCGAGAGGTTGGTGGGCCATGGACAGTGCGAGTTTGCCCGTGGCCAGCAGCCCAGCTTCTCCCGGCTGTGCCCAGCTCTTCTGAAAGAAACCCCAAAGCCACAGTCACGGGGAAACGTTGGCGCCGTCAGCGCTGAGCGAGCGCAGTGAGCATAAAGTGATGCTGTGCTTCACCCGTGCCGGTGACCACGGTGACCGAGTGAGACCCAGGGTGGCCCGGCTTCCGAGGGCCATTCGTCCCCGTCACAGCCTATGGAGAGGCGCGGACCCTCTAGTCCAGCCAGCTCACGTCCAGAATTTGGTCCCGCAGAAGTGGCGCGGTATCGTTTGTGCGAAGGATGTTAAGTAAAAAACTGGAAACTGTAACTGTGAAGGAGAAACAATGTAGCTGCCCAGTAGCTGTCCGGAGTTGGGGCCCGACACCACGCTGCGGCGCAGGATTAGCCGACTGCAGATGGTGAACCGCGGGCCGGCACTCCGCACGGGACTGCTGGGCAGCAGAGACTACGTCCCGGCAGGCGTCCAGCTGGGCCGGCGGCTCTGACCCCCGCCCCGTGTGTGCTGCACCCACCAGCTGCTGGGTCCCAGGAAGGGGCGCGTCGAGGGTGTTGGCGGGTGGCAGCGGCAAGCGGCAGGCCCCCCAGACGTGCCCAGGACACGGGCAGTGCACCAGACGCAGGGCTCCGCCCCGAAGGCACTGGGACTCGGTGAGGGAAGACGAGCGGAGTGACGAGAGGCCGAGTGTGGCCTGCAGAGGCCGACCCGGCTGGAGGCCGAGGCGCGTAGCCAGCCTTCCTCCTAGCCGCTCGGCCTGGGCAAAGCTGGCTGCTGCCTGTTTGGCGTTTCTGGGTCTTTGGGGCTCCTCCCACGAGCTGCTGTCACTGGGGTCTGCCCTCGGTCGGTCGGTGTGGTGTGTGTCACTGAAACCCGCCTCCTCGTGATTCTCTCTACATTTCTGCTCATCTGTCGGTTCTGCTGGGCGCGGCCCGGACCCCAGGCCGCACCCCGTCAGCACCCTTCGTTCCAGCCGGACCGTCTCTGCCTCGGCTGGACCTCCCCCTCCCGCGGCTTTCAGAAGGACGGCCCCTCTGCAGCCCTCGCGCCGGGGCTTCCGTGGAGGATTCAGCAGCCAGGTGGTCACGGTCGGGGGCAGGAGGAGCCCAGTGGGCTCCCGGCCCCTTCAGTCTCTAACATCCTGAGACTGTGCCCGCTCCTGTTCTGCGAGAGTGGTTGGTTATTTTGCAACATGGTGTCTTTTCCTCCAAGGAGCTGGTTAAAATGGACCTGGGATGTCACCGCAGGGATGCGGAAGTCGGCTCAGAGCCCTGCCCCAGCTCCCCAAGGGCGGGGGCGGTGTGCTGAGTCCTGCGCGGGGTCCAGGCGCTGCGGTGGGGCTGGGTTTGCCCGCAAGGGGGGCCCCCTCCCCAGGCCCTGTTCACATCTTCCTCCCGTCGGGGTCACAGGCGGGGGCCGCTGTTTGAGAATTTAAAAATACGCCCACACATTCATGGGCACCCCTCCCCTCCGAGGTGAAGGCTAACTGTGTGTGGGGACTGAGGGCCGGGCTGAGGGGCGCCCTGAGGACAGCTCTGTGCAGAAGTGACCCTGGCTGCTGAGTCCGGCCCCCGGAGGGCCCTGCGGCACCTCCCGCCTCGCTCCGGGGCCACTTGGGCGGGGCGGGGGCAGCTGCCAGGACAGGAAGCCCCCAGAGTCCTGCAGCCCCTGAGCGAGCCTCTGGGACCGGGCCCCTCCTGCCTGAGTCAGAGACGCGCGTGGCCTCGGGAACAGCCTTGAGCCCGGGCACCCGCAAGCTGCGCCGAGTCCCCGAGGCTTGGGGGGCCGCGGCCACAGGTGCTGCCTGGCCTCGGCCCCTGAGTCCGTCCAGGGCTGTGGTGGGTCAGGACCCGTCGTGCCCACCACACTTCTCCTCCCCCCTTGTTTTACTGAACAAATTCCAGATTGCCACTTCATCTGTAAATAATTCAGTACCATTTTTTGCACTTTTGAAATGAAAAACTTTGGGAAAATTACATATAAAAACAGGAAATACGGATGTATCCATCACTCCAAATGTTGACATTTTTGCTATTTACTTCTGAAATACAGCATTTTAGATCAAGTGAAAGCCCTCTCAGCTACCAGCCCCCCAGCCCGCCCCGTCTGTCCAGAGCCCCCCAGCCCTGGCAGTGATGGCTGGTCAGGGAATCGGAACCGGCGACCTTTCAGATGTGGGACGGTTCCGGGAGGAGATGGGGGCAGGGTCCGAGTCAGGGGCCTGAGTCTCGGCACCGTTCGTGTTATAGGAGAAATCCGGTTCTTCTTGCCGACGGGGTGAGAAATTGCAGATCAGCAGTCTGTTAGCGGCGAGCAGGGTTTGCTGGTGACACTTACGTTCTCACGGAAGAGGACTGGTCTGGACCGGCCTGGCTGAGGTCAGGGGGAGGCAGGGCAGGGGAGGTCGGCAGGAACCCCCAGGGCCTGTGTCCGGGGACTTCTATACTTGGCGGGACGTGGGGGAGGGAGTTACATGTTGATTGATAGGCATGGGCAGTGCCCGGGCAGGGGGGTGGTGGTGGTGGGGACATGACAACCCAAACTCAGGTATGTGTGGGGGTCTGTTAGCCTGAATCCTTACCCTGCTCCAGACCCCATTTGGTCATCTTGTCGTGAAACAGATTTGTGACGGGAGGCGGCTAACTAAGGTTCGGGCAGTTCCCCGAGGTTATTCACGGGCTTTTCCGTAAGCATGAGGCTCTCCCTCGAAAGCAGGTGGTGACCAGAGGTAGGCCAGTAACCGAAGCTGTTTTACGGGCTCTTTGGGTGCCGTGGCCCCTCTCCCCCTCCTCCCTCCAGGCCTCGGATGACAGCAGAGTTCCAACGGCTCTCCTTCCCAGACAGTGCAGGCGACGCACAGGACTTGGAGGGCTGCCTCCTCCCGGGACAGCTCGGCGTTTCCTGCGGCGCCGGAACACCTGGAGGCGATAGTGTCAGACCGGGCTGGGGGCTGCCGAGTCGGCGAGTCGGCGGGCGAGACTGCTGCCCTCCTCCTCCCGGCCTCGGGCGCCATCTCTCCTGCCTGACGGGACGACGCCCCACCCCCTGGGGTGTGACCTGGCTCTTTCCAGAATCTCCTTTCCTACTGACAGAAGTGACACTTTCATCTTCGTGGGGAGCCTGCAGGCCAGCGGGCGCCTTGCCGAACCTCCTGATCAGCTCTCACTAAATCTTCTGCTCCTTTTCTGTAAGCCGTTAGAACAACCTGCTAACAACCGTCTTTGCTGTCTGTGCCCCATGTTTTAAACATGAGTGCTGCCGCGGCAGGGACTCTGGCGGCCGCGTCACTCTCTGAGTCTCTGGTCAGTGGGTGGAGGAGGAAGGGGGTGGGGGTCCCAGGCGCGGGGACTGGAATCAGGAGACGCCAGGGGTCTGAGGAGTCGGGAGTGTCCATTCAAGCGGCTGATTCCCTTTAGGAAATGTGCCTTCCGGGGCCGTCCTCTCTGGGAGCGAGCAGGCCGCTCTGCGTGGTGGGGGCTTGGTTCCCCTGTGTGGGCGGCATCTGTCCTCTGGACATTCAGTCACTTAGTCACAGCAGAGTGAGGTGGGCATTTGTTTTTATTTTTTTAAAATCTAATGATTACTTCTTAAAAATTTTAAAAAAGATTTTATTTATTTTTTAGAGAGGGGAAGGAGGGAGAAAGAGAGGGAGAAAAGCATCAATGTGTGGTTGCCTCTCGAGCGCCCCCTACTGGGGACCTGGCCCGCAACCCAGGCCTGTGCCCTGACCAGGAATCAAACCGGTGACCCTTTGGTTCGCAGGCCGGCATTCAACCACTGCGCCACGCCAGCCGGGGCTGCGTGGGCATTTATTTTATGATCAAATGCCACATTCCTGATTTTGTTGCTCAGATCGCTGGAGCCTCGGGTCCCCAAGCCCCTCCACGTGGCCCTGCGCCTAGGTGGTCCCGCGTGGCGGTCTGTTAGAAGCACTCCCCCACTTGCTGACATTGCTGTGTGCCCAGCCGCGCCGCCCTCGCACGCCCGCCCTCGCCTCCGTGCAGCACGTGCTTCATTTTAGGCGCTGAACTGTTTCTGTCCAGAGGCTCCGCGCGGGCCTCCCGTGGGTGCCGTGTCCTCGCACAAGCTTCGCGTGCTCGTGAGTGCCGCCCGAGCGCCCTGGTCTGCTCCCCGCGTCCTTTCTGGGCCCGACGCACCTCGGGGTTTGTCTGGCGGCAGAGGTGCAGGTTTTCCTGCTTTCCGAACGCCGAGGAGCCTGATCGGGTGTCGGGCACCGACCGTGAGCTCCGTGCTGCCGTGTGACGGGTCTGCCGGCCTGTTCCTGGCCCCTGGTTGCCGGAGATGCGCGGAGCCTGGCGAGGGGGCTCTCGGCCCCGGGCAGAGCCCAGCTGCCTTTCCCGAGGGTGGTCTGCTGGTGCCCCGGCGTGGGTCGAGGGGCGCGCCCACCATCTTTCAAACAAAGCCTCCTCGTGTATCCAAAAACAGAAGCAGGTTTTCTGTTCATTATGTGATGTGTAGGTTACAATTACAGCCATTTCTGAAATTATACCATCACTCAAAAGAACTAATTAAAGCAGTTAATTTTGGAAACAGATTGGGAGGGAGGAAATAAAACTGCCTTTGTTAATAGATGACGTGCTTTTCTATGCAGGGAATTCAAGAGAACCGAGAATAAAGCAAAACACCTGGAAGTAACAAACAGTCTCAGCGCGGTTTCGGGACACAAAGGCGCGGCACACAGGCCGGTCACCTTGTCACACGCGTGGGCGAGCCCTCGGAGCCCGAGGTTAAAGCTCGGTGTGGTTTGCACGAGCACCCCCACGAAGCGCCTCCGAGCGAAGCTGACGAAACGCGTGCGGGGCTGCACGAGGGGCCGTGAGCGCTCTGACGGCCGAGCCGCAGGTCTCAGCAAGCAGACTCAGGCTCCCAGCCCACGGGCAGGAGGCGTGGACGGATGACTCGGCGCCGTCGAGAGGGCAGGGCGACCCGATCTGACCTGCAGGTCCGCCGCGACCCCAGTCAGATTCCCCGCAGTCGCCCCGTGGGTGCTGACGGGCGGAGTCTGGTTTGTGTGGAGAAGAGACGACAGACCCGGAACGGCCACTCGTGGTCCCCGAGGGAGCAGAGCAGGGTCGGAGGGCTGAGGCCCCCCCGGCTCCGAGACTCACTGTGACGCTGCAGTGACCCGGGCGGCGCATCCTGGCAGCAGAGTGGACGGACGGGTCGATGGAGCGGGCCGGCATCTGGAAATCAGGCCCGTGCACAGTCGCCTGTGGTCTTCGACAAAGGGGCAGCGACAACGCGGTGGACAGAACCCGTCTGGGAGACGAATGACGCTGGGACCGCTGGACGTCCACGCGCAGAAGAAAACCCAGGTGGACACAGACCTCCCACCGCCGCGGAGAGGAACTCAGACAGGGCGCAGCTCCCGGCGTGGAAGGCCAGGCGGCCGGCTCCTCCAGGGCGGAGGACGAGAGCTGCGTGGCCCTGGGTAGAGCGACGGCCTTTCGGACGCGACACCGCAGGGGGGCTGTGGCTCCCTCCGACGGGAGCAAAGGAAGACCGCGGCTGGGGTAGACCGACTGGGATTTGCTGCGTTGTACTTCCTGAAACGCTGTCCCGTGGGGCGGGTGAAGTGCCTTTTTAGGGACGCCCCGTGTCGGGCTGGCCACCTTCCTGCCGTGGACGCCCCCGGGGTGCCGAGGGCACTGCCAGGCGCCACCGTCCCCGCCCTCCCGTCGGGTCCCTGAGCCCGGTGGCATCTCTTGCCAGGAACGTGTGTGTGGACAGTCGGCCTCGCCCGCCCCTCTGGAGGGGATCGCACGCCTGCGCACACGGTGACGTTCCAGCAGAGCAGTCGCCGCCATCGCGTTCCACGTGCTTTGGAAGAGGAGGCGGGACCGGGAGGGACGGAGAAAGGACCTCGTGGGTCGAGGTGTGGGAACAGCCCTCCTGTCTGTCCCCTGTGGAGAATGTCGGGGTCCTGGTCTGTTGTCGGGGTGCAGGCCTCTCCCGGCCTCTCGGGGGGCAGTCCTCCCGGCACCTGCATCTATCTAGCAGCCAGTCCCGCCCAGTCTGCCCTCGCTGTGGTTCTGCGTGAGGGACAGATGGACCCTGTTCCCGCGTGCCCGCCCTGTTTGGTCCAATGGGTGACCTCCCAGACCCGGGATCAGCTTCCAGGGGAAGGCCTTGCTGGGGGTGGGCCGCCAGCGGGAGCCCCTTGGGTGGGACCTGTCCGCTCAGAGTCCGCCTGCAGCCCGCGCTCCACCGCCGCAGGAGGGGGGTCGGGGCCACCATCCGCGGGCCCAGGCCGACCGCCCCTGGTCCCCTGGCGCCTGGGCAAGTGCTGCTTTGGTTCTCGAAGCTTATTCCAGCCTCACGGGCGATGAGCAGCCATGGTGAAGGAAGCCCCCCGGGGGAGTGGGCATGACCGTGGACAAGGAGCACGCTGGCCTTGGCCATCTGTGTGGGCGTCCGGGAGCCTTGCGGCGAGGCGGCAACAGCCACGCCCACGCCCAGCGCCCCGCACGCAGCGCCTGTGCTGGTGGGCCTCCCCAGGCTCTGTCCTCTCAGGGCTGAACGCAGACCCGTGGCGCGTCCTGTCGAAGGCGCCGCCTGCTCTGGGCAGGTGCGTGCGTGGCTGGCGTCCTGGGCCAGGGCCCCGGGAGACGTGTCCTCTGTGCCCGGAGTCCTCGTGGACAGGTCCTCTGCTCCTGGGCCCGCGCTGTGGGGACCCAGAGCCACCCGTGCCCGGCTCTCTGCTGCCCGCGGCCTTCCTAGCTCTGGTCTCGGACCTCAGGGCGGACTGCCCTCCCACCACCTCCCCTCAGCGGTCTGGGCGGGGGGCCCCGGCTCCCAGAGCGCCTCCACACACGGGGCTGCACAGTTTCCCGGTCGGAGAGTTCACGGCGATGAATCAGCAGCGCCCGAGGATCGAGGAAAGACACCGTAACATGATCTTATCCTGCAAGTGGCTCTAATGTAATATTCTAAGGCCGTCCTTCAGCTCCTACCTGGTTAGTCCGTTGTGAGTGTGTGCACGTATCTGGGGAAGCGTTAACATATACCACCAGCGTTCGCCAATTAAAGGGAGAGTTTGAGGGGCCTCCTGGTAATTCAATCCTAGTGTCGGTCTTTGCAGATAATTACAGTGTTTGTTATTAGGTTCTCCCTGATTTTCCAAGGAGCGAGAAATCTGATCTCATCTTTCACTACATGAGCCAAAAGTTCAATTTCATGTAATTGTGGAAATTATTCTGGTCTGAATACTTTCGAGCCTGTTCCCGGGGACCTTTCTCCCGTCCTCGAGAGCTGCCCGCGCTGCCGGATGGGATGCAGCTGAGGGCCGGGACGCCCCCCGCCGAGGAGGGTGCCGTGGCGCCCGGACCTGCTCCCCGGCGGGGGGTGCGGGGCTCCTGGGCGCTCATTCTCTGTGGGCGGTCTCCTCACAGACTGTGGGGCACGTGTTAGAGACCGATAGTGGTCACGGCGTTTCCAACCACGGGGACGTGGGTGACCACGAGTGTCCAGTGACGGGGCGGCCCCATAACTGGGCACCACACGACCCACGCCTGAAACACACCTGTTCAGTCTGTGTTCTGAGCACAGTTACTGTCGTCACACCTTGACGGGAAAACCACAGAAGTGGAAGTCATTTATACCAGCACGGTCTTGGTTTTGGGGAAGAACTGCAGGAGGAAACTGGAAGAACGGCATCAAAATGGTGAGAGCTCTGTGGTTGGAGGCTGCCGGCGTGTAGGGCAGGGCGTCTGCCGGGAGAGCGCCCACTCGGGGACCAGCTGCCTGAGCCCCGGGCCTCGCTCCCGCAGCCCGCAAAGCCGTCTGCACACACGCGCACACACACACAGTCTCCTCTCGGGGGGTGGAATGCCCACCGAGACCCTCCTAGCACCCCACCTCCTGCCTCTGGGGCTTCCCTCCCAGATGCAGCGCCTGGCTATGGCCCTAGGGACCGAGTGTGGGGGAGGGCGGGCAGACCACCGTAAAAACAACACTGAACCTCAACCTGCAGGGATGGCCAAGAGGCAGCCAGCTGCCAGTCAGTGTCGCCAGAGTCAGCCCAGTGTCTCCAGCAACCGGAAGCCCCACCACACCCCCTGTGGCTGTCAGACCCCCGACGGCCAGGGCGCCATCAGTACCTGACAGCTCCCCCGGGGTTGTCCCCGCTTCCAGCTCAGGGCCCACCGGAGAAGGCCAGAGCGCACCCTGTCCCCTGCCTGCCTATGGGGCTCTGCCAAACCCAGGGCCATGGGCCCTTGCCGCGGCGGCTCTGACCGGGCTGTCCCCCTGCCCGCCCCTTGGGTCCTCATTCACCCCCACCCCCACCCCTCGTCCGGGCTTCACCCAGTCTCATCTGCGGGGACTTCTGCTGCTGGGGCAGTGCTCAGAGAACCAGAGGTGTCAGGGCTGGGGTCCTTGTGGCCACGCCCCCCCACCCCTGACACGGTGCAGGTGAAGAGACGGGTCGCACGAGCGGAACCGCGGGGGACCAGGTCGGTGGGCTCTCGGCCCCGCAGCTTCCTGGCGCTCCGGCTGGAGCTCTTCCCTCTCGAAGGGCGTGCTCCACTTGTCCACTCTGTTTACGGCTGTGTTTGAGACAAATCAGTTCAGAAGTGTGGGGTTGTTCTCTCCGCCTCCGGACGGAGCCGGGGGCTGCGAGTCCTGTTTGTGGTCAAGGAACAAGCCCCCTACTGAGAACGATGACCCTGACACACCGGACTGTCCCCGTGGCAGGCAGGCCACAGCACCGCCTGAAGCCGCCCTGCAGAAACGTCCTCTCTGACCACATCCTGAGAAGGGGGCACAGGCGAGGCTGACTCGGGCTGACGGGGTCCTCGAGGGGGGGTCCCCGTGGTGCCCCCAGCTCCACGATGGGTCCCTGTGGGGTTCCTGCCGGCCCAGCAGCCTTGTTCCCCATCTTAGCCCATTGCCACGGCCCGGGACTCGGGGCTGCAGACACAGGCCACCCTCTCCTTGGGCTGAGACAGCGAGGGGCCTTTCTGTCCCCTGTGGTTGGTGCTCTGCTGGCTCTGTCCCCTCCCTCGGCTCCCGAACCACCCCGGTGCTGAGACAGAGTTGAACACACGCCTTTCTGTCTCCTGAGCAGTCTAAGCAGAGTGCATCCCGGGTCTGGTGCGTCCCGGTGGCCCTCCTCTGAGACCTGTGGGCTGCTGTGGCCAGAGGACAAGGAGAGCTCTGTCCGCCCCCCTGTGGCTGAATGCATGGCGGCTCTGGCTGGCTCAGCCGCAAGGCCGCAGGCGGAGAGCCCCAGGCAGGCAGGGTCGGAGTGGCTCCCTCCCCGTCCCCAGGGAGGTGGCTCCAGGGCCGGTCCCTGCCTTTCCCCGGGGCACTGGTCCCCTCTGGTCTGCAGCAGGTGCATGCTGGACCCCCACCCCGTTCACTGAGGGGGGAGCACCGTCTTCCTCACGGTTCTCTCTGCTCCCCTGGCGGGTCCAGGAGGTGGGGGCATGCATGTTCATGCATATGTGCGTGCAGTACGTGTATAGTACGTGTGCCCGTGTTCCCTTCTGTTTTGGGATCATGCGTTCTCTGCCACAGCTATTTTACAGCAAACCGAGCTGGCAAAAGCAGCCAGTTCTCTTGTCACCGCAATGAGAACAGAAATCCAGAGCTCCTCACGGTGCTTGAAGCCCCACCTGGCCTGACCCCTCCGTTCATTTCCGCCGAGCCGGCAGTGGGTGGGATGGCGGGAGAGGGGATCAATGCCCGAACCGAAACTCCTCCTCCAGCCCAGCCTTCCGGTGGGGGGCAGAGCCGAGCGCTGGAAGGGAACCAAAAGAATAATACGGCCATATTTTCTCAAGGAAAGTTATTAAAATATTGGCATTCCACCCGCACAGGTGTGCCCTGCAGACAGGGCTAATCGAACGGCACACCGGCCTATGTGGGCCGTTGGTCAGCCGGCCTCTCCAGGAGGAGCAGCGCCCACACCCTTGGTTCTGGAGACGCTCCTGGCGGGTGTCAGACTGCGGGCGCGCTCTCTGGGGGTCCCCCACACAAACGGAGGCGTGGTCTGCCCCGGGCTCCCCCGTGGAGCGCCCCCGGGGAGGGAAGGCCCGCGGTGTGAGCCCCACCGCAGCCTGTGCGGGCGGTCGAGTTTGTCCTTCCGATTCTAACCTTTCTCAGGGAGCGTCCTAGGAGCCGCCGTCAGATGAACCGTCCCCCTGGGGGCTGTGCGCGAAGCTGGTTCTCCCCAGAGGGGCCGCCAGGATGGAGCTGAGACTGCACGTGGCTCCCAGATGCTCCGAGCGGCCCCCTGGGGGGGTCAGGTGAGGGGTCACCTCACAGGGCAGCATGGGGGTCACAGGTCAGAGTGCCGGAGTGTCTGCGCTGACCTGTGCACACGTGTGTGCGAGCATTTAAGACCCAAAGCAAGGTAGAGCCCGTTTGCCCACGAGGGAGAGCCTGCCCCCTCACACACGTGGCAGGGGGCTGGGCCGGCAGTGACGGGGGCAGGAGGGGGATGCAGTGGCCTCTGGAAGGGCACAGACTCGCGGCGCCAAGTCCTCAGGCTGTGAGGCCCCGGACACAGGCCGGCTGTCGCTGGGCCCCCGGGGGGCGAGGTGTCCCCAAGGGGCTGAGGAGGAGGATGTCAACATTGCCACACCAGCAGGGAGACCAGCAGCGTAGGCGTTACTGTGAGTGAGACAGCAGTCTGGGTTTTGCAGGCAGAAACCACTCATTTGGGCAGATCCACGAGCACAGAAGGGGCGGGCCCACAGCCAGGCAGGCATCGACCCCGGCTGATTTAGGGAGTGGGAGGTGGCCAGACGGGGGCAAGCCCCCGGGTGAGAGGGGGCCAGGAGGTGCCGGCGGCACCCGGAGGTTCTGCCGGGGCCCGACACGCCCACACCGACACCACGAGGCCCAGCCTGCTCTCAGCCGGAGCCAGTTTTTCATCTTGACGCCCCGCTGGCACCTGTCGGCTGTGCAAGCAGTAGGTCCCCCGGTAATCAAGCACCTTTCTCTCTCCCCTCTGAGCACGAAAATGAGCCAATCTTCAAAAATCCTGGACTGTGACCACATCTCTGAGCCCTCTGTTCTGCCCACAGAGGACGCGGCCTCCCCGGGGCGACCGTGCAAACCGGGGCGGGGCTGCAGCCACACGGGCTCTCGCCCCTTTAGCGCCATTTTCTGGCAGCAGCTGAGTGAACCGACCCTCTCCGTGCGGTCGGCCTAGAGGGGTCTGGTGGACGCTGCGGGAGACGCTGCAAACAGCTCGAGACACGTTCCAAACCGGCTTCCGAGGGGCCTCCTGTCTTCAACCTGCAGAACCAAGTGCTGGCACCCGAATGGATTTCGCTGCAAACAGGCTCTGGGGACGGCCTCCGAGTGCGACGGACCTCCTTTCATGTGCAGAGTCATCCGCCGCAGACCGGCCCGTGGGCGTGCACAGCCCCCCTGCTCAGTTCCGCCCGCTGGGCGGGAAGCTGGGGCGCTGTCGTTGGCAGGTGTGAGCTGGGCCTGCCTGCTCTGAGCTGCCCGCCCGCCCTGGGGGGCTGCCCACCCGCCGGGCCAGCCCTGGAACTGTGTCACAACCAACCGGGCTGAGGTTTTCCCTTCTGATCCGGAACCCTGCAGCTATTTCCCCTCAGCTTCTTTACCAGCCAACCAGAGCGGCTCCCTTCTGACCAGTGAGGACCAATCACACTGCGAGGATTTGGAGCCCTTGTTTGCATGGGGCGGGGACTTCTGTGTGTGAGCGCCCGCTCCGCTCTGGCTCTGACAGCGCACTTTCCCTCCCCGCCCTAGACCGGAGCTGGAGACTGTGTGTCCCGGGCCGGAGCAGAAACAGCAAACAGCGGGGGCGGCGCGCTGGAGCGGAGCGGGCCGACCTGCGAGGAGCGGAGCGGGACGGGGCTCTGTGGCCGGACGGGGCTGTGTGGCTGGACGGGGCCTGGCTGCAGGGCCGCCCGCAGCTGTGCAGCTTCGCGGCTGAGCCGCCGAGCCGCCGAGTGGTTCTCAGTGCGCGGTCACAGTCAGATGCTCGCACGGAGCGGTTCCCTCTTCCCCACACCCCAAGTGGGGGTTCCTGTTGGTCTTGAACTGAGGCCAACAATCATCAGCTGAAAGATCGAACTGACTTTAAAACTAAAATTAAGTCCTGTTACTCCAGGACGAGCATATGTTTTCGGCAATGCTCAGAGGACTGGAGAATGGGGCAGTTAGCAGGAAGGGACCCTCGCGGCCACCGCGGAGGGCGGGAGGCTGCACCTGCTCGGGCTCCCGCGGCCGGTGCGCACGGTCAGCGGCCAGCCGGCCGCGGCCTCGGCGGTGCGAGGAAGCAGGGGCTCGCGTGCACGTTCTGAGTTGTGCGGATGCGGCGCTGGCTCATCGCAAAGCTTTTCTTAAAGAACCAAGCGCAGCTTTTGGGAAAGGGTGGCTCTCACCTCGAATACTGCCTTCCCCGGCCCTTCAGCCCGGAACTCTCACTGTTCATCCGTCAACGAGGAAGAGGCACAGCAAGGACGGAGCGCGGACCGGCGCAGGCGCCGCTCTGACCCCGTCCGGGGCGCTTCTCTGCCAGGCGTCCACCCGGCAGATTTCACAGATAATCTGACATGTGACGTGGAAGGGCCGACGCGGGCATTTCATCTGTGTTTTTCTTGGGCCACAGCCCGGAAGCTGTGTGAGGAAGGAGAGCCGTGGGCAGAGCCGAGAGGGGCCGGGGCCGGGGCGCCCGTGTCCTGCAGCGCGGCTCGTCCCCGCCGGCACGCGGCGCTGAGTGAGCGCTCAGTGCGGGGCGGAGAAGCGTGCGAGTCTGGTCCGGTCGGAGGAGGTCAGGACCGCTGCACAGTGAGGGGTGGGGCTTTCAGGGGGACGAGGCGTGAA
This sequence comes from Trachops cirrhosus, assembly GCA_028533065.1. Lineage (NCBI taxonomy): Eukaryota > Metazoa > Chordata > Mammalia > Chiroptera > Phyllostomidae > Trachops > Trachops cirrhosus. Next base: position 155,710,612 of record CM052542.1, on the reverse strand, counting down.
GGGGAGTGACGGAGAGAAGCGGGGAGCTGCCTGTGACAAGAGTGACAAGACCGACCCCAGGGCGTGGCCCCCGGGAGGGTGGCTTCTGTGTGACGACGCTGTGCTGCGGGCGCAGCTGTGACGGAGTGTGTGTGAGTGTGAGTGTGGGATTGCTGGGTGTGCGCACGCACGCTGACGGTGCAGGTCGGGGCTGAGGCCCATACCCTGGCGTCCCTTCCTCTTCCTCACTGTGTGTGGACGGTTCGGGCCGGGCCCTGGGCTCCTGGGTGCGGGGGGCAGCCGCCCTCCTCCCCCTGCCACCTTTCCCCCGCTGCCCCCACCCCGGCCCCGTGGCTGTGGAGGGCCCTGGGTCGTCAGTGACGTGGGCGGGAAGCTCCCGAATCCTCCGAGGGAGTGGCGGACCTCCCCTTGGGGGGCTGTGGTGAGGCCACCTGCCCAGAGCCCCTTCCTGCTGGGGACACCCGGCCCCTCCATTCATGTGTCTGTGGCTTGGGTTTCCATGGAAACCCCCGTAGTGGGAAGCTCAGGCCCATGAAAGTTTCCCAACTGTCATTATTTTAGAATCTCGTTGCCCCTTCTTGGCCCACTCAGCTGGCTGTTTCCATGGAAACTGGGACACACTGGGTAGGCAAGGAGGTGGGCGTGGCCACCCCCCACCCCGTGTCTGCCCTTCGGGCAGTGGGGGGGCCAGGGCTTCCCTGGCTCTCAGGTGTCCCCACGCGTCTGGAAGGGAAGTTCTGGACCAGTGAGCGCCAGTGGGACCGGGCGGGGGGCGGGGCCGGGAAGGTGCCTGTGACCCAGGGCGATGCAGGGACCCGCCATGTCCGGGGTGAATGTCAGGCGCCCCTCGCTGTGTGAGCACGGCTTCGCCGTGGCGTCCATGGTCTGGCTTCCTCTTGGTGAACCTTTAAATACAGAGGCATCGACTGAGTTTTGAAAAGTACCTAAACGGCTTTGTTTGTGCCCAAAGACTTGAGGAAGGGCAGCATGCCCCCCTCCTCCCAGAGAAGCCTCCGATGCCCCCTGCCCCTCTCCCCAGGCTTCTGCTAGTTGTCCCTTCACTGGTCCACTCCCCTGTGGCGCCCCCACACCCTGGGCCCGCACCTGCCTGGACGCCTGCAGGCTGCTCCACGCCCTGGCCCCCCTGCAGGCCGGTGCACTCCTGCCTGCCCCCACCCTCAGGGGGGTCACCAGAGCCCTCGCTGCCTTCTCACCCCCACCAGCCCCGCCCACCAGCTCCCTGCCCCCACCCCTCCCCCGAACCCCAGGACTGGGCACCTCAGAGCCTGCTCCTCAGGGGCTGACTCCGGACAGCAGCAAATGACACATTTTTTCTAACATTTTCACGGATTGGGTGGGGAAAATGGTCTTATTTTAATGACAAATATCACGTGCTGTCCATGCCAATGACACCAATGACCTTTCCGCTGTGCTGTCCCGGAGGGGACCCCGCCTCCCCCTGTCCCCCACCTGCCAGCAGCACCTGCCGCTTGTGCCCAGGGCCCCGCCTGCCCCGCGGCGTGTAGACGGGTCCACTGTCACGCTCAGCCCACTTGCTGGGGCCCCCTCAGTGGGGCGGATCCACACACGGTCCCAGAGAGAGCTCAGAGTCTTACACGGTTTCCCTTCCTTTCCCTCAAGACCGCGATGCATTTCCCTGTCACTGCTGTTACCGGCGACCACAGAGCTGCTGCTCTCGGGCCAGGACGTCCGAGGTCTCAGCTGGGCGGCCGGCCGGCTCCTCTGGGGCAGGACCGCCCAGAGACTGTTCTGGAAGCCGCTGCCTTCCTTGGCTCGTGGCCCCTCCCTCCGCCTTCAAAGCCTGCAGTGCTTGGGGGCCGTGTGCCTATGACCTCTGCTGTCACCTCGACTAGTCCCTCTGACTCCGGTCCCCCCTACCCATGAGGCCCACCCAGGGGGCCCGGGATGATCGTGTGACTTAGACCCACATGTCCCTTCGCCAGGGAGGGTGACGTGCTCCCAGGCCCTGGGGACCGGGCTGTGCATTTCTGGAGCCGCGACCCCGTCCGCCGCACCAGGCGAGTCTGCGCTGTTTTCCTTCGTTCGCCTCCGCGAGGCTTCCTAACGCTCTGACACGTGACTCTCTCAGTCCCCGCGGCAGTGGTCCTGCCTCGAATGTGTGTTTTCTGTTGCCGCAGCGCAAGGTATCAGGATGTCCCCCCACCCCCACCCCGATTATTGCTACTGCGTAAAGACTATTGATTTATTTACGCGGCCACGTTTTCAGCAAATTGACAGAATTCTTTTACGAATTCTCATAGGTTTTCGTCTTGTTTTTGTGAACCTTCCAGGCACACAGTCATCGCGCCGACAAACCGCGAGGACCGTATCCCTGCTGTCCCGTCACCAGAGCCACACCGCGGGCCCCGGGGGCTGCTGGGAGCCCTGCCGGAGCCCCGCCCCTGGGTCGGCCGGCGGCTCCGCCTAGCGCCCTGAGAGCCTTTTTCTTCTGGGAATCAGTAAATTTTCACTAATTTCCCCAAACGTTGCCAGAATCTGTTTTCTTAAAGCACAAACATATACAGTATGTTCGTCATTTAAAACACCAATTTCGTAACGGTTGAGAACGCTCTGTAGCCATTCCTTCCGAGCTGGGAACAATCAGGGAACAGCGCACTCCGTCTCCGAGACCAGCAGCGGTGGCGGTCTCCATAAGCTTCAGATGGTGGGATGATTGATTTGGGGGCACCCACTCTGTCTGCCAGGCGCTGTCGACCCTAGTGGCACTCACAGCCTCGATTTGTAACGTCAGCCCGCGGGGGCAGCCACAGCAGTCGGGACGGGCACGGCCCCTCCCGGGGGCACCTCGTGGGGCAGTGGCTGCCGGCACCAGACTACATGCAGCTTGGCAGGTACGCCGGCCGCCCCCACGCTCTGGGTGCCCGAAGGCGGCACCCTGAAGAGGAAGGGCCGGGGCCGGGCTGGTGGGGTGCAGGGGGCCCCGGAGTCAGCCGGTGGGAGGGCTGGCGGCCATCCTCCCCCTTGCCTCTCCCAAGCCCGTGACTGGGACCCAGGCCTCCGCCCTGCCCCTGTGGCCCCGAGCCCCGGGGCTCAGATGCATGGGCCGTGTCTTGGCTGCTCACTCAGGGTCTCTCCCGTGACCTGCAGTAGAGAGGCTTCTGGCATAAAAGCATCGACTGAGAACCGTCACGGGAAGCAGCAGGGCAGCCTCAGCCTGGGAATCCACACAGTTCTAGACAACGCGCTGGGCGGAGAGGAAGTCTCCAAGGACACCGACCAGAAAAGCAAGCGAGTAAGAACCAAGACGCAGCCAAATCTGCGGGGTGCTCCCCAGTGCTCGGAGCACGGTGCACGGCACCAAGTGCTTGCGTCAGAACAGGAAAGGCCTCTGATTAACATCCTGAGTTCTAACTCAAGAAACCAGAAAAATGAGCAAAACAGACCCGAAACGAGCAGGAGGGAGAAATAGCAAAGGGCAGAAACCAAAGACCCTGAAGACAAGAAACAACAGAAAAGAGCAGTGAGAAACGGTCTGGTAGAACGCCGGCCTCTCTCTCTCTCCCTTCCTCTCTTTCCCTAAAAGCTTCGAGGAAACGTCCGCAGGAGAGGGCTAAAACGAAAGGTTCTGAAGGGACGGACGGGCGGCTTCACGGTCATGGACCTAACGCTGTGGGAGCAATGGGCCGGCTCCTTGAAAATCGCGCTCCATCAAGATCCACCCACGATGAAGGGGGTGGCCTGCACACCCCCATCATCATTCACGGAGTCGAACGTGCAGTTACCATTCCCCCAAAGTCAAGTCTGCAGGCTCCGATGGGTGCACGGGTCACTCTGCCCAATGTCAGAGACGCGACCTCGGTCCCACACAGCAGGACGTGGAGGGGAAGGGACATGTGCGAGCTCGTTGTGCGAGGCCACCGGCCCCTCGATTCTGAAGCCAGACAGAGACAGTGCGAAAGGAGCAGACCCCAGACCCATTGCTCGCGACCTCAGATCAGAAGTTGCCATCAGACATCAGCAGACGGGGTCATATGCTGTGTGACGAGAGTCCGTGGGGATCCGAGGCCACTGACGGGCAGGTGCCCAAGACACCCACCTGGTCCCTGTCGGCCCCAGTGACTGCCACTCAGATGGGGACTTTGCAAAAGGGAGACGGTCGTGGCCACTTGGATTGACGAGTGCCCACGTGACCTGTCTGCACCTCACCCTACAGGACAGACCCTGGGGACCACCGCCCCCACAGGGCGCACACAGGGCCTCGGCCCTCCCCACCCCTCCCCGCTGGGCGCAGCCCCTCAGCCCGTCCTTCGGCACAACCGTCCCCGTCGCCGCTCCTGCGGGGCGATGTTGCCGCGTGCTGACTCCAGGGGGCTCTCCTCCTCGCCCCTCCGTGTCCCCAGCACAGTGCCACCCTGCTGTGCATCCTTGGCCCGGGGGCCGTCTCCCCCAGACGAGTAGGAGGCAGTGTGTCCTTCTTCCGAGCGCAGGAGCACCTGCCCGGGACCCGTGGCGGAACCTCCCCTGCCCGGTCCACACAGAGAGAAACGCGCCTTCCCGCCCTCCCACGTGGCCGGCCCCCATCCCTGCCACCTGCAGCCACGGTGGGCGGGGGCAGACGCTGCTGCTGGAGCAGCCGCCGCCCTGGTGGGGGGGCGAGTCCCAGAGCCTGGGCCAGACAGACGTGCTTTCTCCCATTTCCTCCTCCTTTCTGCAGGACGCCCCGCGCGGCTGCTCCTGCGACACGCAGAGACGCTGAGCCTGCACGCCGGGCCGGGCTCCCAGGCAGCTCCCGGCACCTCACCTGGTGCACGTTTTTGGCCCATAGTTTCTCCTGTTATTATTTTCCCCTCATGAAATAACACAATCTGTACCCTTGACCTTCAGGAAAAATAAAGTATCATCCTTTGAAACAATGTACATGCATTTCATTTGTCTGATTACTTGTTCAACTTACATTTAAAACTCATCAGCCCACATTAGCATAATCACGCGCCACCTCTCCCGTCTCTGCCTCATCAGCAACCGCAGGGCCGGTGGGTCTGGCTTCCCTGGCACCTTGGGAGGGCGGGGGGGCGAGTCCTTCAAACTTCGGGACGAGACAGCTCGGCGGGGGCGCACACTGCAGCCCACCCAGGCGCGCCCACCGGCAGGTGCTCCTCGGACTCACCACGGAGGGACTTCCTCCCGCCACCCTGTGGACTGAGGTGCAGTCGTCCTGGGACGTTAGCAGACTGCCCAGAATGTGGTGCAAAGTCGTCCCGCAGCGGCGACGGAGCTGGGGCCTCATCCCCGGCTCCCCCTCCTTGGTCTTCGGGCGGCTCCTGCGTGTGGCCCTCTGTGAGCCGTGGGATTTACAGAGGTGACTGAGTGTGACGTGGAGGGTTAGTGCCCCCGAAGCAGAGCTGCCGCCACCCATTGCCCTGGAAAGGAGAGGAACCCCGCCCGGCAGGGCCCCCGGGACTGGTCGGGGCGGCAGGAGCCACGGGTGCAGCTTTGCGGGGCGGGGGGAAGGGGGGGTTGTGCAGGGCGGCCTGGGCTGCGTGAGTGGTGTCAGTGGGCTCCGGGCTCTGGGTGGTCCCTGCCTGGCTGGTCCCAGATGACGCAGGACCAGGGGTTGGCTGGGTGTGAGCATCTTACAAAGGGGGCCGGTGGGAGGGACTTGGGACCCATCTCTTTGCATGAGAAAGGCAAGCTCTCAGTGAGTTGTTTGTTACCTTAGGGATTTCCCAGCCCTGGGGGGCCGGGCTCCCCTGAGAGTTGAAGGGTTGAAGGGAGAGGGGTGGAGGGCAGGGGGCGGCACCCTCCAGTGCCGGCCACAGAGGGGCTCGCTCCTCCAGTTCCGGGCACAGACAGCACAACCACCTCCCTTCACATACGCTGGAGGTTGGGAGACGCTCAGCTGTCCAGGAGTGGGCCCCAGGCTCAAGTCCTTCTGCTCACAAAGTCAGGGGCAAGGAACACAGGTCACGATCGAGGCCGGCATGGACCGTCCACCCTCCCTGGGGAGACAAGGGCAGGGAAGCCAGTCTGGGGAAAGCGTCTCCTCCCCCGACACGTCACTCAGAACGTTGTGACTGGAATCAAGTGTTCCCCGTGCAGGTGGAAACCCTGTTTGCGCCGGCGCCCGCGAACTCGAGATCTCAATCAGAGAATTAACAAAATGGTTCCTGAGAACCAGTCATTGCGTTTCAGCGACTTAGTGTCTTTGTTCTGCACCCGAGTTCTGCTGACCAGGGCGGCTCAGAGCCCGCCCTCGCTGGCCCACTGAACAGATGCCAGATGCCAGCGGACAGTCCGTCACCGCTGGGATGAGGGTCACACGGGGGCCGGGACGCCCGCGCCAGCCGATGCCCCCCGAGCGCCGGTGTCCACGCCTGCTGCACTGAGACACTAGCGTGGTCTGGGGCCGGGGGGCTCCCCCGAGAGCAGACACCCCACTGAGCACTGAGCACACGGCCCGTCCCCCGCCCGCCAGCCTGGAAAACAGAGTTCTTGTCCCTCGGTGTGCGGGGGCTCCTCCCCCAGGACTGCAGGCTCGGCACCCACGGGCCGCGCGCCCACTCGCCCGGGAGGCGCGGTCTCCAAACCAGGGAAGGCTGGTCCTCAGAAAGGGGCAGAGAGGGGTCGTCCCCGCACCTCGCATTTCCCAGGATGCCTTTCAAAGTGCCACTGCAGCCCACTCCTCTGACAGGGTCCACAGGGACTGTTTTCTGTCTTTAAGAAAAAAAAATACTACGAACCACCGTCTTCGGGTGAAGGAATTTTTAAAAATCCGCAATGACCGCGGCCGTCGGCCTCAGAAACCGTGAAGAGGAGGGGGAGGCGGGGCTGAGGGGGACGCGTGCCTGAGAAGCCCCGCCCCGCTCTGGGGGAGCGTGCGGTTTCCACGAACCGTCCGGGCCCCTGGGGACCCGCCTCCTGGCGCCCTCGCCTGGACGGCGACGGAGGCCGCGGCCAGTCCCCCCGGCTCTGTCCGATCACCTGAATTCATTGTGTGAAATAATCACTTTCCGGCCCGTTTTGAAATGTCAGGGCGTGAGTAAAGCCTTGAATACTTATAGACGTGGGGCCGCCTGCCTGCAGGGATGCGGAGGGGCCTCGGAGCTGCCTACGCCAGTGCCTTTAATTGGGGGTTCCCGGCAGGAGCTGAAGGGGTGCGGGCCCCCGGGGGCGTCCCTCGGACCTTGGACGCTTGCTGAGTGCGCCTGGGAGCTGAGCTGGCGGGGAGGGAGGTGGAACTGCGCCTCCCTCCCTCCCTCCCTCTCTCCATGTCTCTCGCCCGCGGAGGCTGTGGGGAAGGGACACCTTGTCGGAAAAGCCGGTCTGGCTCCGATCCCCAGGGGAACGGTGGTTGGTTGGAGGTGGGGTCTACGGGAGGTGAGGGGGTCCTCTTGACGGGACCCGTGTCCTTACACGAAGAGACACAAGGCCAGCGAGCCCCGGACCCGACGCACAGCTAGCGAGTCCCGCCAACCGCGCCGCCGAGGACGCGGACGCTGCCAGGAGAGCCGATCGGAAACGCCATTCCCGCACCTGCCGGGAGCGCGGGCCTCGCTGCTCCGCCTTCTCCTGCTGCCTCCAGAACCTTCCGTGCTCCTCCGTGCCCAGGTGCGGGGTCTCTGGCTGCGCTCCGTGGGGGGCCGGGAGAGGGGCAGCTGCGCCGTCGTCCTGGGGCCGTGTCGGTTCCTGCTCAGTGGCGGCGCTTTCTCACCCCAACGGAAGACTGATGTGTCTGTGACACATTTTATTAAGCAGTTTTGATTTTATTTGGAACTGGAGAGTAGGTAACATTATGTCTTTGTGAAAAATGGCATTTTCCGAAGAGGACTTTGTTCTCTACGCCAGAAAGGACAACGGCACGCTTGGGTTTAGTAGTCGGAATGGCTCTTAGGAGAGACCGCATTCCGCGGGGCACCGCGGAGAAACTGCAGCCCCACGCTGTTGGAGGGTAGGCCCGGGTGGAGAACTCGCTTCTCCAGACATGGTCTCACGGCGCCACGGCAGGGAGAGGCTGGGGACCGGGTGGCGGTGGCTCGGCCGTGCAGGGGCCGTGCCCCACCTGCCGAAGCGCAGGGCCTGTCGGGGGTGGAGGAGGACCCCGGGAGGGGAAGGGCTGAGGGCCGTAGGGGAACCCCGCTTCCTGGCTGGTGTGGGCTGGGGTGGGGGAGGCCAGGAGAGCTGAAGCCTCACCCCTGCCAGCGCGGAGAGGTCGTGACCTCCCCAGAGCCAGAGAGGGCTCTCCCACCAGGCGGGCAGCTGGGCAGCCCGGGCTGTTGCCCCAGACACGCATGCCTGAGCTTCTGGACGGGGGCTCGGCAGGCACACGCCACCGACTGTGAGGCCTGTCGGGCACAAGGCCGCCCACGAGGACAGTGTGGGTGTCACACTCACTGGCTGACCACAGATGTGCGCATCCCGGGGATGCAGCCCTCTCGTTCAGCACCTGCCCGTGCCCTTCAGCGCCCCCAGTCGAAGCCGGGGCTTCGGCTGCCACGGCGCGCTCACCCCCTTCACCCCGCTTGCACCCGCGCCCCGGTGGCCACCACCCCGCCGTCTGGCCGTCGTCTTTGTCCTCTCACTGGTGTCCTTTCTGCCGTGTGTCCCACGTGGGGGTGAAACCACACGACCTTGTCTCTTCCTCACCCGCCGGCTTCGCTGGGCACCGCTCCCTCCGGCCCGTCCGAGGCGCCGCTCTTCCCCATGACCAGCGGTGCGGCTGTGTGAACGCACCGCCTCCTCCTCGTCCCCCACGTTGCCAGCATCCGTGGGTGCCTGGGCCGCCCCCGCACCTCGGGGGCTGCAGATAGTGCTGCAGGGAGCGCAGTTCTTCCTGAGAGCGTTTGGGGTTTCAGGTGGAAACCCAGAAGTGGAATCGCTGGGTCAAAAGGCGGATCCTGCTCTAATTTTGGGGGGACGCTCCACGCCATTTCCCACAGTGGCCACACCAGTCTGCCTTCCCAGCAGCAGTGCACGAGGCCCCCTTTCCCCGCGTCTCCACCTGCACGGCTCACTTCTCTTTCTGACGGTAGCCGCTCCCACGGGCGCGAGGCGGAGCCTCACCGTGGCCGTGATCTCCGTTTCCGTGATGACCGGTGGCCGCCTGAGTGGTCTGCTCGGGGCACAGGCCGGTTCAGACCCCGTGCGCCGTCCGAGCAAGTTGCTGGCTTCTCTGCTGTCTGCACCCCCAGGTGCCCTGTTGGAAGTTTCACTCCCACACGTCTCCCCCGACCCGGCCGGCTGCCGTTCTGCCGGGCGACGGGTTTCCTCGGCGGCTTTTCAGTCCGACATGGCCCCTCCTGTCCATGTCTCCCCCGCCGTAGGAGGGACCCCCAGGGGACGCCAAGTGAGCTGGAGCCGAGGGCGCCCGGGGGCCCAGGGCCCTGGGTGGTGGAGCCACAGCAGCTCAGTCGGCAGCTGTCACCGGGGCTGAGGCCTCAGCTCCGCTCCCAGCGCCCGCGGCAACGGCTCCCTCCGCAGGCTCCCTCCGTGGGCTGAGCTTGTGGGGCTGAGAGCAGCGGGCCTGGGCAGGCGTGGACAGAGCCCTGTGCCACTCAGTGACACAGGGAAGAGGAGCCACAGGACACGGACCCGATGCAGTCGGGAAGGACGCAGCCCAGGAACACCAGGGCCACCAGGGGCGGGGAGGGGGGGAAGGAGCGCCCCCTGGAGGCCTCAGAGGGGCTCAGCTCTGCCGGCTCGTGGGTTTCAGACTCTGGTCTCCAGGACTGGGGGGGACAGATCTGTGTTGTCGGAAGCCCCTGTGTGTTGGTTTGTTACAGCCACCCCGGGACCCGGGACACACACCTGTGCCCAGCTCTCCCGCCAGCCGTCCCTCCTGGGTCGTCTCCATGGAGACGGGAGGCTGAGTGTGCGCATCTGTGCCTTTGCCACTGTCCACACCCTCACTTGCTGTTTGGTGTATTCTGGGCGGTTACGGCTGCCCGACCGGCAGGCAGCTGGCTGGGTGGCGGGAAGGACGGGACAGGAAGGGCCAGGCATGGTGCCCGCTCTCCAGGCGAGGCTGCTCCCTGGGGAAGGGAGGTGGGAGCGGGGAGGCAGGACGGGAAGCAGGACCTGACGCCTCCCAGGGTCTCAGCAGTGGGGACAAGGGCCCGCGGGGGCCCAGCACGTCAGGACGCGGCTCCTGGGCTCGGCTCCGGGGCGGCAGAGCAGGGCCGGGCTCCTTCTCCCGGGCGGTCCCTCTGTGTCCCATTGGCCAGGCGTCCGCCCCCGCCCCCCTGCGCACCCCTCCCCCAGTGCCCCTCACATCTTTCTCCAAAGGCCGATTTCTCTTCATCTCCCTGCACTCACAGCGCACAGCAGTGCCGCGCATTTCTGAAGAATCTCCCTCGTTTGTGTGTCTTTCTGTCCAGAGGGATTTCGGAGCCTTTTCATCTCCCGCGAACAAACGGGCTCCGGAGGAGCAGCAGCTGACGGCGGCGTCGGCCGCATCCGGACGTCGGGGCGAAGGTCCCAGGCGACTGGCCGCAGCCCCGCCCCCTTCCTCTGCCGCCGGTGTGACTGCACGCCATGCCGCCAGGCCGCCAGGTCCGGGCCCTGCGCAGTTCCGAGCCCCTGGGTGTTTCTGGCGCAGGGCTGGCTCTCGGCCGCGGCGGCACCCAGCCCGCCTGCCCTGGACGCGCTCTGGGCACCACTGCGGTGGGGGGAGGGGAGGCCCTCCGCGCCGAGGGCCCCTCGGTCTGCTGGTGCCGTGAGGCAGGCAGGAGAGCGCCTTCCTCCCCTCTGCCCCCCGCGTCCCCTCAGCGCTCTCTCCCTGCAGGTCTCACCCCATAAACACAAACACCTCCCCGCCCCCCCCACCTGGAACAGGGGGGCACACGCTGAGTGGCAGCCCCCACCGCCCTGCCTGTGGTGCCCCCGTCGGGCTCGGGCTCTTGGGTGTCCCCTGAGATTGTCCCCAGGGCCGGCGCGACCCCACGGGGCGGCTCTGCCCTGCTTCCTCCTATCCACGCCCAGGGCAGCTGAGCCCTGAGGTGGGGGGCCGGCCCCAGGGGTCCCCACGTTGCCATGATCACCTCCGTCCCACCCCTGATGTGTGGGGGCGGGGGGTGCCTGCCTGAGAAGCGGGGTTCGGGGGCAGCTGCTGCAGGGGCGGGAAGCAGAGGCCAGAGTCCCCGCCCACACTGCAGCCTCCGTTAGCAGGGGTCCCGGGGGGGGGCCCATCTGCCAGCTTCACGCGGGGACGGTACCAGTGACAGCGCTGGCAGGGCACGCTGGCGTCTAAGAACAAGCTCTCCCACCTGAGGAGAAGCAAGGCGACGTCGTCCCCGGGAATGAAGGGCCGAGGACACCCGGAAGCTCGGGCTGCTCCCCGAGGCCCACGTGCGGGAAGGCGTTCAAGCCCAGACCGTCCTTCCCCCACCTTCTACTTAAAACGGTCAGTTTCCATCGTTAGATCAAGTGTCGGTTTGCAAGAAACACCGTCATGCAAGCTGCTGCTTCGGGGCAAGCGGGGCCCCGTGGCTGCTCGGTTTTCATGGAGCCTGGTGGTCCCAGGGGGGTCCTGGCGGGGAGGCAGGAGGGTTGGAGCGGAGTTTCCTTAGCGGGTGCTCCTGGGAAGGGATAGGGTGCAGTTGTCCTCGAAGGCTGTGCCACGCTCTGTCCCCGCCCTCCTTTCCCCGGGGAACGCCGCCCTGGCCAGGCAGACGCTGTCCTCACACAGCCCCGGCCGCAGAGACACCTGCCCCCACGGGGGAGACGCAGCAGCTGCGCCCAGGGACAGGCCTGTCAGCCCATGTGGATGCGCTGGATGTGGAGACAGTGACCTTGGCCACTGACCTGAAGTCGTGGCCACGGGGCAGCTAAGGCTTGGCGGGTGGGCAGGAGGGACGTGTTGCCTCCAGCACACAGAACAAGGATGTCAGCGCCCCTTGCAGACCACCGGGGCCTCCCCACCAGCCGGGAGCTGGACGCATGCACAGGGACCCTGTTGCCTCTTCCTTCGCCAGAAGTCACGTAAAGAGCCTTGGAGTGATGCCGAGGACAGGAGAGGGGTCCCCGTGGGCCCTGGGCACACAGGCATCGGTGGGTGACCCTGGGGACATCCCAGACAGGGGTGGGTGCAGGACCCCGGTGCCCCTGTGGGCCCCAGAGGTGAGAGGAGGGCCCCGCGGCGTGGGGAGCGTGGGGAGGAGGGGAGGCCTGGCTGTGGGCCCTGCCTCGGTGCTCAGAGGGCCAGCAGGGGACCCTGGCCAGCTCTGTGGGCAGGAGCAGAGGGCCGTGTGCCAGGAGGGACAGAGGTTCCCAGATGCAGACAGTGGAGTCCCGAGCAGGTGCCCTCGGCTGGGCTCCAGGGCCCAGGGACGTGACGTCAGCCAGGAGCTGGCTTCAGAGCCCACTGTCGGCACCACGGCAGCCCTCAGGGTGTGGCTGTACCGCTGACGTGGCTCCTGTGGCCGATCAGCCGGTGGCATTTCCTGGCTCACTCGGTCCGAGGGCCTGGACGAGTCTCCTTGGTCTCTTGAGGTCTGTGATCTTCTTCAAGGCCCACCCACACCGTGGGCCATGAACCAAGAAGCTTCTAAGTCAGCCGTGCTCAGGGGCAGCCAGTGGGAGACCCCCGTGCTCACCGGGTGGGGGGTGAGGTCCTGGGAAGTGTGTTTGCTTCTGAAGCCAGCGGCTGGTGGACCAACACCACCCACCCACCCGCTCTCACCATCGCTGTGAGTCCTTCCGCTCCGCTCTCGGCCTACACCCCTCCCCTCTCCCGAGGGCAGAGGGGCTGAGTGCACACGGAAGTGTCGCTGGTCGTGGGCAGCTGGTCTGGCCTGTGTGGAGGTCCCCGTGGAGGGGAGGCACCGGCAGGACCCTGGGAGAAGTGGCCAGAACAGTGTCCTCGGTGACAATGGTGCCCACGATCGCTGTCACGCATTCCCTGGCGGGCCGCCCCTGCCCCGTCCGTGGGCCACTTTCTGCAGAGACATTGCCGGCCTCTCACTGGCCTGGTCCCTGCCCCTCCGCCGGCCCCTCGTCTGGAGTCTGGTCCCCAAAAGCTGCCTCCACTGGATTTTCAAAGTCAGTTTTCAAGATCTAAAACCACAAAAGCAAAAGAATTAGTTCGGGAAACAGCCAAGAGCCGAGGGCCTTGTTCTCAAAGCTGGAGCCCGAATTCAGCTCTGCTCGGCTCTGCCCGGGACGCCGTAACCGAGCAGCTCAGAGGAGGCGGCCGCGGTGCCCGGCCGGGCCGAGGTCCTCGGAGAGCGGAGAAGAGCAGCATGCCATCAGCTCCTTACTGGAACCCGCCTGTTAACAGAGGGCGTTCATGGTCGCCTCCTGAGGATTAAAGGCATTAAAGTGTTTGATACTTAAAATTATGTTTATGTTCTCTGTGAAAGTGCGATAAAAACCGTGGGGACCCTGCTTTCTGGAGAGAGCCCCGGGCTCGGGACACGTTGCCTGGGAGACGGAGCGGCGGCCCCCCTGTCACCGGCAAGGGCCCAGCCCACTGGCTGCTGCCCGTCCGTCCGTCCAGAAGTGCGGCCGCGCTGCTGACCCTCCCCTCGGGTCGGTGGGTCGGTCCGGCCCCGGGAGTCAGCAGGAGCCCGGCCGGCCCGGCCCACGCCAGCTGGCGCTCGGTTACGTGTAATTTGCTCACAGGCCAGCAAATGGGCGGGGTGTCCACGGGGGCGGCTGCGGAGAGTCCGGTGAAGCGCCGGAGAAAGGACAGGCCGGAGGCTTCAGCGTTTGAGTGGGTTTGCGGGATTCGCTGATGCAAAGGACTCTGGGAGAGAGCAGGGCCCGCGGTGCCGCCCCCTGACCCCCCCCCCGCC
>CM052542.1:155674656-155696740 GCA_028533065.1 Trachops cirrhosus | reverse complement strand
GCTGGTGGGCCTCTGCGGTGAGCACCCCTGTCTGCCGACACCGAGACCCTCGGATCCCTGTGGGCAGGGCCCCAGAACGTCCCCAGGGAGGGATGCTGTGTGACCCGGGCTGTGACGGGGGAGCTGGGGGCTCCGGCAGAGTCCAGCGGGGTTTGCAGAGTGCCGGGTGCTGAGTTCGTCGGGCGTCTGCACGCCCACAGGCCCAGAAACACACCCTCAGCGGGGGGGACCCGGCCCTTCCGGACGGCGAGGTGCTGGGCTGTGACCCTGGCTGGAGAGGAAGTCTCGGGGCACTTTGCAAATCTGCAGGGGGGACACGGGGGTGTGCGCGCACTGAGGCTCGCAGAGGGTGGTGGCCCAGCGTTGGCCGCCGGCTGGTCAGGGGCCAAGTGCCAAAGGCACAGAGGAGGCCCTGGGGCAGCCCCTGTGCAGCCCGGGGTTGGGGAGGGTGTTGCTGGCACCGTGGCTGCTGGGGCGGCCTGTCCTGCACTCCCCAGCCCTGCCTCTGTCCCCTCACCTCCAAACGGGACACCGTGGAGCCTCCCACACAAGGCGAGGACGCTGCTGAAATGCACCAGCCGGTCCAGAGCCACTGTCGGTCCGCGTCCTCGTCCCGTCGATGCTGCCCTGGAGGCCAGTCCAGGCTGCGTGCTGCGTGGCAGGCGCTGGGAGGCTGTGTGCAGGGCGGGGGCCGGCAGGGATGCTGCCCAGCCGGTCACCCTCACCGTCCCTCTCCTCCTGCGTGTGAACTCAGCAGAGGCTGGCTCTGGGTGAAGGTGCCGCCCACTGGTGGCCGCCGGCTCTGGGCCCCTGGGTGGGGGAGGCGGGTCCTGGGGGGCCGTCTGGGCCCCTCGGAGAGGAAGGGGCCTGCTCCCTCCCCGTTTCTTACCCCGAGGGGCCGAGGGGCGGGGTGGGCTGACATTTCTGTGAACTCCCCTTACATCTGATGGTATCTGAGTACCAGCCCGAAGCTTGCACCGACTGCTAATAAAGCGGCCGCGGCAGCCAGAGAGCCTTCCCTTCCCGCGAGACGGCGGGGCGGCGTCTAACCGGGGACGTGAAAAGTCAGCACGGTGCGGGGACAGAGCGTGAGGCGGCTGCCCGAGCCAGCGGGGACGTGCTGGACGGTGGAGCGGTGCACTCACACGAGGCAAATCGATCCCGGCGTGGAGTGGGAAGTGCCCCCCGCCCCTGCGGACCCCGGACACGGGAGAGGGCAGAGGCCGCGGGCGGTGTCTCTGCTTCGGTTCCTCTTCCACAGGGTGGGAGGCTGAGCGTTTTGATTCTGCGTCTCGGGCTTTGCTTCTGTGAGTCTGTGCTCGTGAGCAGAAGATGAGCCCGCACACGGAAATACATGTTTACACACATAAAGCATATATGTGCGCACACACGGCTGTGTGGCCAAACCAAAGTGGGCCTGGCCACCCGACAGGCGGCAGAGCCAGACCCTGCGCACCGGGCCAGCGGTGGAGCAACTGGGGGCTGTCCCTGCGAGGGGGGGGAGTGGGGGGGACGTCGGGCCTGGGGACGGGGAGCCGGGGCTCAAAACCCCAGCGCCCCATGGCTTTCCATTTTAAAAAACGTATTTTTGTTTTCTGCTGGTTTTTCTGGTGTAAAAGATCAGTGCACCGTCTGTGTGTCGGGCGTCCCCCAAGAGCAGAAAGCGGCGCCCGAGGGCCCGCCGGTCCCCAGGGCCCCGTGTGCAGGCGGCAGAGGACGGGGGTGCCCCCCCCACTCCCCCAGGGCCGGCGGCTGCTCACCCAGGTCGGGAAAGAGGCCGGCGTGGCTGTGGGGCCCGCCCCAAGCTCGGCTGAGGCCAGGACACAGTGGGTCCCCATCCCCCCGGTCCCCAGCCTCCTCGCCCTGGGCCCTCCGACTGCAGGTCACAGCCCGGCCTGGACTGTCCAGCGGGAGAGGTCCTCACCCCGCTCCCTCGGGCGGTCCCCGGTCACCCAGCTGCCTGGGACCAGAGACGCTTTCCCTGCTGGGAGGGGGCCAGAGAAGGACCCACCGTCCAACGGGTCAGCACGTGCTCCAGGCAGAGCCCCACCTCTGGGTGGCGGGGAGCGGGGCCCAGGCCCGGCTCTGTGTCCCAGAGCTTGTCAGGGCCCCGGGGGACCGAGGCCACCGTTCGCGCAGCACGGCATGCCAAAGGGGTCCCTGCAGGCCCCGGACACGGGCCCATGGGGGCCCGCAGCCACGTCCCAGGTTCACTGTGAAGAATCCCCACACTGAAGAATCCCCGTGCGCTGATGGCCGAGAAATGGGGCCCTTCTGTTGACGTTCGTTTTCTCTGCGTGGGGGGTGAGTGGGGAGCCTGGAGTGTCCCCACAGCTGGCGCCTCCCTGGACCCCACCCTGACATCCCACAGCGTAGGGCTGAAGTCGCCCTCGCTGGAGATTCGAACGCCAGCACCTGGCCCTCGCCACGGAGCCGCTGCCAGGGTGTCACAGGCAGAGGCCACGGGGACAGCCGGGGGAAGGAGCCGATGGGAACAGAGGGGCGGTGCCGGGAGCTCAGTGGCTGGTGCCCAGCCCTCTGGGGACAGAGAGGCAGGGCCGGCCGGCGTGTGTGGGCAGGACTGGTGTGTCAGGGAACCGAAGGCTCTCCAGCCCCTACTCGGCAGCTACTCGGGCACTCGCACTGGGCGCAGGGGCCGGCCACCCGTGTTTGCCCGGTGCCCGTGTCTCAAAGGACACACCCCCACTCTCGGTGGTCCCTTGTCCATCCCAGCCCTGCTGTGCCCCCGTGACAGTGACTGTGTTCTGCTGGGGCCCTGGGACATGAGGCTCTGTGTGCGGGGATGACACGGTCCCAGGGAAGCTGCGGACCCCTGTCCCGCACGTCCGCCTGGGGGGATGGGAGCGCCTGTGGTGTCTCCACTCAGTCTGGTCCTCGAAACGTCACGCCGGGAAGCCAGCTTTCCAAACACCTTCTCGGAAGGGGCCCCACCTCCCTTCCAAGGCGCTTGGCAGGCAGGGGCGGTGGGGTGGGGTTTGGCCACAATGAACCGTGAGATGGCGCCACGAGAGGCTGGGTCGTCTGCAGTGAAGGGGGACCCGTCCAGGTCCCGGTGAGGATGCGGGGTCTGGAGCTCCGGGGCTGCCGGGCGGGGGGCATGGAGATGGTGTCAGCCGCTGGGCACATCTCGAAGTGAAAGGCACACCCATGTGCGACCAGCCACTCCTAGGCCCTTACCCCAAAAGAAAGTGTTCTCAGTGACATGCCCAACCTGGAGGCGAGTTCAAGTTCAACAGGCGAGAAAAGACATGCTGCATGTCTGTGCGGGGGGACTGTCTCAGAAATAAGAGAGGTGAGCTGTTACGGACGGTCGGCACGCAGGGACCTCCAAACCAGCGTCCTGAGTGAAAGGGGCTGCTGGAGGACGTGCGGCACTCACTTCTGTCCACAGGAGGCGCTGCAGGACGCAGACCGGGCTCCAGGGGTAGAGGGCAGGCGTGCCTGGGCTGGGGGCTGGTGCTGGGGCCGGGCACGCCCGTTACCTGGACGGGGCGGGTGGTGTCACCGATATAGACGCTTTGCAAAGCCGCCTGCACGGGGCACAGCCACTCCGGCCGTCCACCGCCCTCCGCTGGCGTCTGTGGGGCCGCTGGGTCGCTGGCACGTGCAGACGCAGGGCAAGGGGCTGCCTGTGCTGACACCCTCCCCCGCTGCCCCCACCCCGTCCTGGGTGCGGCTCAGCGCCAGCCGAGGGACAGGTGGAGGGGCGCGAGGCAGGGGACAGCGCGGCCCAGGCCCCGCTGGCCGCCGGGCGCCTGGCGGTGGCAGAGACGCCGCCTGGCAATCGATCGAGTGTGAAAGTCACCCTAGACTCGGCGCCCGCGGGTCACCGTGGAGGCGGAGAAACCGCGGGCGGCGGGACGCCCGGGAGAAACAGCTGCCTGTGATTTATGGTTTTAATTAAGAGCTTTTAAAGCTCCAATTAAAAAGGTACATGAGCATTTAGTATTTAAGAAAAATGCCTTTGTGTTTGGGTCAATTGAAGAACATAAAATAAAATGAGATACATATTTCTAGTCAGAAGCTTCACATAGGGAAGCCATGTACATAATTAAAAAGTGAGTTTAAACTGATTTGGGTGTTGGGGCCCCATCGTGGGGGTGGCGGCTGAGGGGCCGAGGCTCCCTGTGTGGCAATCTGGCTGGACATCAGATTCGCCGCTAATGAGGCTGCCGCCCAGGGGTGGGGGTGAGCCCGAGGCGGGGACGCCCTGGGGCCCCCAGTGGCCGGGGCACACAGGAGGTCCTCCACGCAGAGACAGGCCTGCTCCCGGGTCTCCGCTGTCTGCTCGGCGTTGTCCCTGGCATGTCTCTGTGGGGACAGGTCCCCATCCCGTTCCTGACACCCGGGTCTGCCATGCTCACGAGCTCAGGGACGCGGGGTCCCGAGGACGGCCACGCACCACGCCTGAGGAGGTGCCACCGCTTTGCTCCCGGGCGGGGCCAGGAGCGCCTGCGTGTTTGCGGTGCAGGCCTGTAGGAGGGCCGGTGCATGTGTCCAGGGAGGGTGCCGGGTCCCTGGACACTGGGTCGCTCTGGGCCCGGTGCTCCAGACCCGGGCTGGTAGCTGAGGAGGGGGATGGACGCTGGGACCACGAGCAGTGCTCCCGGCTCAGGACGGTGACCCGAGGCACGAGGACCCCGGACCTGGGAGGTGGCAGCAGCCCGAGGGCTGGGAGGGACAGACCGCTCAGGGACCAAGGACCTGTCCCCAGGACCCGAGACCCAGCTCTGAGGGGCGCCAGCTGCCCAAACGGGGGCGGTGTGCGCACCAGAACGAAGAACGGCAGTAACGGAGCGCAGTGTACAGGAAAGATAAGCATCCTGGAACAATCCAGGACACACACGTGCACACTCACGCACACTCACACACACTCACATGGAGAAGAGGAAGCCTCCCCTTCCCCCACCCAGGTGGGGGAGGGGTGGGGCCGCCACCCTCCCCGAGCCCTGCACGCAGCTGTCCCACTCCGTTACTCCGAGTGGGAGGTCATCTCCCTGCGTTCCCGGGGTGCCCGTCCGCTCCAGCATCTCTGGGCAGGGCCTGCCTACCCTCGACGCTCTCGGGGCTTCCTGGCCTCGCAACCCCTCTGTGCGCGGCGGGGCTGGACGCTGGGGAAGGCTTCTTGTTCCTCTGCCTGGTCTTCAGCACCCCGGCCCGGCCCCCACTTCCCTGCTCTTAGACACGGGTCTCACCTGATGGACACACCTCGCTGATGACCCTCTCACTTCCCCAGACGAACAAACCAAGGCAGCGCAGTGTCCAGGGGTCCGCAGACGACTGGGCGGGCGGCATCACGTGCTCCGTCAGGGGCCGTTCTGATCCTGGCGGGGGGTGGGGGGTGGGGGGCGGTGGCTCCGTCTCTGCCCCGAAGGCGCCCAGGGCCCCTGGATGTTGCAGCCCCTCCGACCTGCGGGGAGCCTGTCCGTTCCCTGCGGTCCGGACGGCGGCTTCCACGGCACCTGTGCTCCGGGGGAGGGGCCCGCCGGCGCACTGCCGGGCGCGGGGGGTGCGGCGGTTTCCCGGAAACCCCTCATGGGCACGCGGTGACTGTGTCTGTTCTGAGCGATCCGTTCGTCTGAAGCGGCTCGCCCTCGTCTGTGCCCGGGGAGCCCGCTTTCCCGTCCCGTCAGGTTTAATCGGTTGTGAACAAGAACATGAATCTTAACACCACACGAAATTACTGGAGTGAGCCGAACAGGTGCAGAGCCGGCGTCGGGACGACCTTGAACTGTGAACCTCTGTGCGCAGGAAGGAAGCCGGGCGTTTCTCCGTGGGGTGAGCCGCAGGTCACAGCCGGATCTGCTCGGAAGACAGCCGCTCACGGTGCCAGGTCCGTGATCCGGAGGAGCCGCCGGAAATGCATCTTCGGAGAAGGACGTTCAGGGGGCGAATACCTCGCACCGGCGCGCCTGCGGCTTCTCGCCTGCAGCTGGGGAAGGGCTGTCGGGACGAGAGGCGAGGTTCCAAAGCGGAACCGTGGGAAGCGGCTCGAAGGGCACAAACCGTGTTTGGCAAAGTCGTGGTTTTGGCAGACAGGGTTGGCGATCTCCTGACATAAATTCCTGTGTGGACACGTAGTCACCCGATGTCACAACCCCATCGAAACCCGCTGGGCTCCCCACTCGGTGGACACACGGTCCAGTGGGACCAGAGACACCCAGAGCGGGCAGTGAGCTGAGGGGGGCGGACTCCCGGTGCCTGTGGGTGTCCCCTGAGCCGGGCCCCTGCGTCCCACAGCCTTCTGTGTCCGGCTGATCTGACACCGGCCCCTCCCTCCCGGCCCCACCCCCGCCCTCCGACCTCCCAGCCTGTCCCCGTCCTGTGGTGTCCCCTTCAGGCGCCGGCTCTCTGGCCCCAGGCTGCCCTCGGGCACGTGTCCCCGCTCGCACCCCGCAGACTGAGAGGCCTCTACCCTCCGAGCTGCTTGGCGGCCCCTCCAGACCCTCTGTCTCCCGCCAGAACCTTTGCTCCTTCGAGTCCTCCGCCACCACGAGCGCACCCATCACACGGCTGCCCTGGCCCACCTGTGGCTCCCGTCCTGCTGCCCGCCACGTTCATGGAACAGGTCAGCACCAGCCCACACACGTGTCTGCCGTCATAGCCACCTCCGCATAGAGCCATCCATGGTCACCAGGTTCTCCAGACCAAGGACAGGACCGTGTGTGCGCGTGCACATAGGTGTGGGTGTTCACACATGTGCACATGGGTGTGGGTGTTCATGCATGTGTGTGTGTGCACATGGGTGTGGGTGTCTGAGGAGACCTGTTACGATGAAGTGGCTCGCGTGGTTTCCGAGGCCGACACGCAGGCTGGAGGCCCAGGAGAGCTTTGAGTGTGTTCGAGTCCGAAGGTGGGAGAACCCGATGTCTCGGGGGCAGGAGGCAGTGCCCCCTTTCCCGGGGGGACTGGGCGAGGCCCGCCGCAGGAGGCAGGGCGACCGCCCCGCTCAGCCCTGACCCGGATTCCCCTCCCGCCCAGAAACGCCCCCACGGACGCCCCAGGGGGGTGTGAGTGACAGTCGGTGCCCTCTGCAGCCCGTCCTCCTGCCCCCAGACCACGGACTGTCACCACCACCTCCGGGCCCCGCCCTGGTCCCCGGGCCGTCGCCCTGTCTGTGTCTGCACTCCCCACGTGTGTCCACGGTCCCCCAGACTCCGTCCCTCCCTCAGAAGCTCTGCTGCCCCGCCCCCACCACCCTCACTGGGGGGACCCCCCACCAGCCTCCCGCCATCTGCGCCCCAGGGATCCCATCTCGCTGTGTCACCTGAGGAAGCTCCCTCCAGCCACTCTGCTTGTGCGAGATTTCCTGTCCCTTTACTCTTACAAACCGTTAAAAGAGATGTTTCAAAGGCAAAGCAAAACCTGAAAAACACCAGTGAAGTGGAGGGACGGGTACTGAAGAAGCAGCTCGGGGGAGGCGTCTGGAGCGGGCCCGCCCTGGACACCCGCGAAGGATGCCCCGCCCGGGAGATGGCGGCCGCCGGGTCGCAGAGGAGAACTCGCCAGGATGGGTTTGCTAGAGGAAACAAACAGTTAGAGGGTGAGGGTTTGAACAGAGAATTGTTTTCTCTTTAAGTCTTCGTTCTGGAAGGGGAAGCGTGGGCTGAGTCATTAGCCTCAGACAAAGCCGACCTCCAGGTCAGCGGCGGTGAGGGAAGTAGGGACGCACGCCTCGTTTCGGCAAACGGAGGTCGGCTGTTGCCGGAGGGTCCTCGTCCCGGGTCCTCAGAGCCGCAGCTGTGAGGCAAAGGGCTCAGCTTCGGGTGGTCCGCAGGAGACACGCCCCCCGGGGGTGCGAGTGTGTGAAAAGGGGGTGGAGACGGGAGAGGCCGCTGCGGGCGGGAGCAGCCGGGGTCTCCGGAGAAGCAGCCAACTGGATCTCGCTCTCTGTCCGTGCCTGCCTACCTGTGTGCCTACCTGTGTGCATCTAACTACTACCTCTATCCATCCATCCATCCATCTATCATGTGTCCGCCCATCCACAGACATTTATTATAAGGCATCAGCTCACACAATTATGGAGGCTGCGCGGCCTCATCACATTCTGTCTGGATCATATCATGTACAAAAATAACTCAAAATGGATCCTAGGCCTCACTGTAAACCTGAAACTATAGAACTCTAGAAGAAGAAAAATAAAAGAAAACCTTTACGATCTCGGGTTATGCCAAGACTGTCGAAGATCTGACACCCAAAAGACAGTCCATGAAAGGAAAGAGGTAAACTGGACCGTGTCCCCTGAGTGACCCTGCTCTTTGAGGTGCGTTCAGGAGAGAGTGCAGAGACCAGCTACAGACTTGGATAAATATTTCCAAAGTCGCATGTTTGTACACCGAAAATATAAAACTCAAAATGAAGTAAGAGAATCCAGTTTGAAAGGGCAGAAGGCCTGACCAGACACCTCGCAGAGATGCTGTCGGAGGGCAGAGGAGCCGTGGAGAGACTCAGAGACGCGGACACTGGCGCCATGGGAGCGGCC
The DNA here is from genome assembly GCA_028533065.1 of Trachops cirrhosus. Taxonomy (NCBI): domain Eukaryota; kingdom Metazoa; phylum Chordata; class Mammalia; order Chiroptera; family Phyllostomidae; genus Trachops; species Trachops cirrhosus. The sequence goes on along the minus strand of CM052542.1, from coordinate 155,688,237 downwards.
TGAGCGTGCGCGCTGAGAGGGCCGCCCCCCCTCCCCTGGGGGAGGGGCAGAGTGCGGGGCAGCCGCCAGTCTCCTAACAAGGGGGCACGCACCGGCTCTGCGCCCCGGCCGCCCGTCCGCCCCGTGTGTTTGCGCGAGAGGAGCGGCGGCCGCGTGCGTGCGAAGACTCGGGCCAGCGCAGCGCATCCGTGCACCGCGGAGAACACCGGGCAGCACAGAGGAACGAGCTCGTGGTAAATACACGGCGACACCACGGTGGGATCTCGGAATGGCTGTGCCCAAAGGAAGAAGGCGGGACCTGCCTGCCCCGCCCCCAGAAAACGCCCGTCGGTGCCACTGATCCGCCGGTGAGATCCGCAGGCCGCACGTGAGGAGCTGCGAGCGTCCAGAGTGGGGCGCTGGGGGCCGGAGGGCAGGGGAACAGCAGACGCCGCGGACTCCTCGCCCAGGCGGAGGCCCTCCCCGCCGTGTCCCCTGAGTGTTGGGGCTCTATCTCGGGCCCCCTAGAGTGAGGTCCCACCCCGGCACCCTGAGCTGGCAAGGCCGCAGGCCAGGTGTGTCTGCTGCAGAGGGAAGGAAGGGCAGTCACCTGGCCGCTCCTGGCGGGCTGCTCCTGGGAGCCGCGCGGCTTCAGCGCCGTGCACCCCACACCTGAGCATTCGGGGGACCGTCCCACGCGGGTGCAGGCGCCAGGAGCCCCAGGGCAGACCCACAGCAGCTGCGGCCTGAGCAGTGGCCCTGTGACGCTCAGACCCCAGACCACCATGGCCACTCAGCGGAGGGCAGGGCCGAGCGGGGCAGGAACCGGGGGCAGCGTCCCGTCAGACCCAAGGCGGGAAGGGAGCCGGACCCCAAAACACAGGCAGCTCCCCCGGAGCTCCGGACTCGAGCCCCAGCACTGCCATCTGTGACGTGCTGAGGTGCCTGGGGAGGGGCCTGTGGGGGGGGCCTCCGTGGGGGGTCTGCACTAGCGAGCTCCGAGGCTCGGCACTGTTCCGGTGCCTCCCTGTGCACCGCCGAGGGTTCCGTGGCCGGGACTGCAGAAGCCGGCCCCAAGGGTGGACTGGGCCCACTCCGTCCTCTGTCCGTCCTCGTCCTTTCCCTCTTCCCTGCTCTGAACCTGCAAGGCCAGGCCGTGTCCCGTGACCGAACGCAGTCTGGGCCTCTCTCTGCACCCCAGCGGCTCCCTCTCCTTGGATCCAGAAGAATCCGGTGCCTGGAGAAACTCTGACTTAGAAAAAACCTAATAACCAGCTATTTTTTAATAAATGACGAGGCTTGACGGGAAACAAGATTGAACTCCCTGGCTGACAAACCCCTGTTTTGAGTGAACGTGTGAATGTTTCCCTTTGGGACTCTGCGTAGGAACGAGGCTCAGGAAAATGAAACCGTTATTTCTCTGTGCGAAGCCGCCCCTGGTTTTCACGGAGGCCAGAAGCCTCTCGGTTGCTTCCGGATCCGAGCAGGCTCAAGCCTGTCCCCTGCTCCCCCGGGGCTCTCCTTCTGGGGCCCACGTGCCCCGTGCCCCCGAGCCCTGCTGCAGGCCCGATGCTGACCCCGCAGACCGTGGGGCCTGGTGCCGAACTGAATAACAAGAGCCCCCCAAACACTGCACAGACCTGTGGGGACCCCACACACTTAAGCAGACTCAGAGTGGGGTGTTCCCGGCTCGGTTCTTCCCTGAGACCTGGAATCAACCCTTTCTCCAAAGGCCTCTGTCCCGTCAGTGGGGGTAATATTTAGGGACCCCACTTTGGGTGTTGTACTAGATTTCATGGTTTTGGGGCCCTTCCAGATAAACAAGCTGGAGGATGTTTGTTTAAAGGGAAAACCCCCACGAGGCTGTGAATGCACACCCCCACCCTTGAGGGTTCTGTCCCCCTGTGCCTCCCGGCTGTTCTCTCTGTGTGACCGTCTGCACGGAGTGAGCTCATCCACGGTTCATGATGCACTGTTTCTGCGCACGTGCGTGTAAGCGTAACCCCTCAAGCCCTCAGCCTGCGTTCCTTTGTTAAGGAAACTCGGGGCCGAGGCCACCCACCTGCTGTGCCTGGAAGGGGGTGGCACCAAGTGACAGGGTGGACGGCCACGCCACCTGAGAGATGTGACAGCCACCGGCAATGGCCGCTGTGTCTGCCACAGACATGAACCGTGGCCTGTGTGAGGCCCCGTCAGACAGACAGCAGGGGTGACATCCCTGTGGGCCGGTGCCACACGGCGCTGAGCAGCTGCTGGAGCTCGTTGTCGGTTTTGGCGATGGCCCCACTGTTAGCGGGGATGACGTCTGTCTCCCCCTCAGTCCAGAGGCGCACCTGGGCCAGGCAGCTCTGGGTGTCTTTCACATCCCTCGGCGTACACCCCTCTCCCGCCCAGCTCTGGACCCTGGGGTGCCGCCCACACAGACAGCATCAGGGGTGCCCACGAGCGTGGCTGCCCCTGGTTTGGCCAACAGCGGGCACTTTCGGGGTCTGAAGGCGGGACGAGGCCGAGTCTGGTCCCGGCCTCCCGGGTGCTGCAGCAGCCGCGGCCGGTGGGGAGCTGCCCGCACGGTTTCACTGGAGGACACAAACCCAGAGGAACGAGCGGAGGGATCATCCACCCAATATTCCAAGATGCCATTTCTCTCCCGATTAGTCTAACAGGGAAGCCTGGTCACCGTCCCAGGTGCCTCTGGAGGCCGTCCAGACGAGAGAGCGGACGGCGTGGGCCGGGATCTCCGTGGCCTGGGGGACGTGCTCGGCAGACCGGACAGCGTTTCCTGGAGCAGCGGGAGGGAGTGCCTCAGGCGGGCGGGGGCGGAGCACCCGAGGAAGGACGCTCGCCCGAGACGGCAGACAGGAATGCCGCAGGTGCTGGGGTGTCTCTTCCGGGGGAGGGAGAAAGGCCGGGTGTCCGGTAACAGGCAGCGGGACAGCCGAGGACGTCTGTGGGGAAAACGGTAGATTCAGTTCTCTAACTGCAGAAGCAAAGCGAGTTTCAGCATTTAAAGAGAACAGGTGCGCGTACACCAGAGCTAGAGGAACAGAAACCGGGGCTCCTCCCGGCAGCCCGGAGGCCGGGCACGGCTGGGAGTGGGGGCTCGAGGACGCGGGCGTCTGGGGGCAGCTGAGGCTCGGGGTGCACCCGCCCGCTGCACAGCCCCCGGGGGTGGTCTTGGCGAAGGGGCCCCTGGCTCTGCGCTCCAGGTCCCCACCTCCGAGATGGGAGCGACAGGCCCCTGCCGTGCGGGGCCACCACGGGGAAGACCTGCAAGGACACGGAACGGGCTGAGGCCGGGGCGGCGGAGCGCTGGTGGCTGTGGCCTCGTGCGCACAGCTACAGGGGGCGCAGCCAGCCCCGGCGCTGAGCAGGGGGCAGAGGGGCCCGACGTTCGTTGCTCAGGACCGGCCTGCATGTCGGACACTGATGCGCTTTCCCTGCGGGAGGCCGTCCCTCCTGTCCCTGTGTGCGTCACCGAAGCCCGGGGGGGACAGTCAGGCTGCCTGGGCAGGAACTTTCCTGTCTGTTCGTAGGGCGCCAGGCACTGTGGGCGCAGAGTCGGAACAAAAGGACCTGGAAGGTTTAACACCGAACCCTCAACAGGAACGCATCTGCAGCCCAGCGGGAGGGGGAACCGGGGGCAGGGGGACCTCCATCCATGGCCTCGGTCATCTCGGGAGAGTGGGGTCTTGGGCCATTTATTGCATTGATGTGTTTACTTTCTGCTTCCTGGGGGAGGGAACAGTATCTTTGAGTCGCTTGCACTGTGGAACATTGTTATAATAAAGAACAAGCCAGCAGAGAGAGTGGCGGGTGAGCGCTGAGTGGGCGGGACAGCTCGCCTGCTGCGGGTGAGGCGGCTCCCTGCAGGGGGCGGGGCGCGGGGAGAACCTTGTTTCCACAGGGGCGTCTCCCTCTGTGGAACAATGTATCGGTTACTTTGTAAGTTTTGCCCACTGGTCTCATCCCCCCGGATGTCCTAACACTGTTTCCATAGGCACCTCTCCTGGTGGGGGACCGCAGGGTGGGGGGATCCCCGTCCTGTCTCCGAGGCTGAGGCAGGGGTTGGCCTCCCCTGGAGGGGGGCACGGGAACATCCCCCCAGTGGGGTTTGCTCCCGGGGCCCTGACCGAGTTGCTCTCAGCGCACAGAGAATTGTAAGAAAGGCCGCATCCTAGTGTATGAAAAAAAACAACCCATCAGTTCAAAAACTTGGTTTTGCAACACCAGGACTTTCCTGAAAACTTTTAATGAATCATTTGTTTTCGAATACAAAGTTTCGGGACTTTCCTGACAACGTAGAATGTGTCCCTTTATCATTATTTCTGGTCGATGATCCGGTGTCACTGGATTTCACCGTCCCAAGGGGACGTTTTGGGAAACCAGCCTGGAAATCCCATCCCAGGGGGAGTTTAATGGGAACGGCAAACCGCGACTTTGTTACGTTAAGAGATCACCCATCCCACACACTTGCGGAGAGAAGTTACCAGTTTTGCAACCTCCCAGAACCCAGACGAGCCCCTCGGGACTGAAGCGTTGAGCACAGCGGGCCTCGGCGCTAGCACAGAGTGAGACAATGACGCTTTCTTTCTGTTTTCCAGTGAAGTTCCCCTTCCCACCCTGCCCGGGTTGGAGTTAACGAATTCTGCACAATATGTACCTTGTAACACTTCGAAACGGAAAAACGAGCCTGCTTTTGAAACCACAAACACCAGCCGAAGGGGGGGCGGCGTGGCTCCAGGCCTCAGTGGTCCCAGACCCCCTGTGTCTCCGAAGATGCAGCCAAGTGAGTCGGCAGGAGGCCGGGGCGGAGGAACCGTGTTTTCAGGGTGAAGTCGGGAAGCAAGGCTCCGGCTCCATCTCGCCGTCCTGGGTGGAGACTTCGCCTTAGAAACGCATCTAAGCTCCTCCTGGTGGCGGAGGTGGACGGGGGTGGGGGGTGAGGGGGAGGGAAGCCGCCCGCTGACGTGGCAGCTGGCCTGTGCCCCTGTGACCTTGATGGGCTGGGACAAACAGGAACCCCAGAACCCCACCCGAACGCAGACAGCACACGGCCAGAGTCCCCGTGTGTGTGCAAGCCCTGGGCTCTGTCGCCTGTGTTCCGGCTTCACGGGACCCTGTTCTTCTTTGGGTAAATCAGCAAGTCAGCTCGTCGTCACGGACCTGGTTCAGCGCAGGCCGTGGTCTCAGAGAGGGCAGGTTTTAAAGTGTCTTCTGCAGAGCAGGCGGGCTGGTTCCTTCTGCAGGTCCATGCCCCTCAGAGGGAGCTGAGCCGCTCTCGGGGTGGGGCGGGGAGGGCGGGACAGACGCATGGAGGCCTGGGAGAGGCTCTGCAGCCTGACCCACGGCACGGCCAGGAGGCAGGCGCCAGCAGCAGGCACGGAGTGGTCCTGGCCTCTGGTCCCCGGCCCTCAGGGTCCGGGGCGGCCATCGAGACCACTGTGGGATTCCTGCCAAACACACACTGTCAACTCTGTCTCCTGGGGACACGGCTCCCCGGCCCTCTTCCGAGCCGAGGCAGAGCCTCCAGGATACGCTGTCGGCCGGCGTCCGTCCCCTGGGGCAGAGCCTCCTGGGGCTGAATACCACGTCGGCGTCCTGGAGTCCGATAGCCCCGACCCCACCCCGCACCCCGGGCTGCCTGCGGCCTTGGGCTCCCTGCTGCTCCCGAACCACCGCGTGTCTGGCCTCCCGAGCCTCCGAATCCGGGGCCCTGGATTCGTTACGATCCCCCCAAACTCCACTGTTCTAATTTGGCATCCCCTGTTCTTCCCAGCGTCCCACTTTTTACTTAAGAGACAGGCAGGGCGGTGGGCATAGCAGCCGGCTGATGTTACAATGTAACAACCCCGAGCCTCCGACTCCAGTTACGAGACAGACAGGGAGGGAGTCACGTGAGGCAGCCTCAGATTCTCCTGGTCCTTGCTCCTGTCTTATGCCGAATGCTTTTAGCTTTGAACTAGTTTTATTGTTAAGCTTCTCATCATAATGAGAAACCACCCATCAGATCTGTTTCCTGTAAATGCTTCTGCTAAGAATTACACTGAGTGAGGTTCTCAGTTGCAGAGGTTGGAATGCACTCCAGCTAATTCTAACACTCACGGATTCCCTGTCGGTGGTTCAGAGGGTGCTGATTGCTGACAGAACTTACGGGAGGCAGAGGACAAGCAGAAGTGATTCACAGGCAGGAGTGAGGCAGCGGGAGAGGCGTCCGACCAGCGGGGTCCAGCGGAGACCCCAGGACCAGAGCCTCCCACACCCACGGGTCTCTAAATACCAGACTCCCCATCAAGAGGCCTGACCCCCTGACTCCCCTGATCGTGACGCCACTGCGCCTTGACGCCCCTTTGTGGGCCCGGGCTCTGCTTGGCCGAACCCGGGGTGCATGTGCGTCCTCCTAGATCTGTTCTTCACATGTCGGCAGTTTGTTTATAGTGATACCAGGGACCAGGACGAACGTCCCCGTGACGAGATCCCAGCTCTGTCCTCACTCAGCCTCCAGGCGGAGTGGCGGTGACCCGGGCGAGGGGGCCGGTCACGCTGTGCACGGCGTCTGAGCAGCCCGGTCCGTCGAGAGAGGATCCCCCCACAGTGTGACCCGCTCCGCTGAAAACCAACCTAACTCTCCCGTGGGCACCCAGGTGTCCCGGGCCCCTTGGAGGGGCCGGTCCACCTCCCGGACCTTTAGGGGCCCTCAGGGGCCTTGGGCCCTTCGCGGGTGAGGGGGGCATGCCCAGCAAGAGGCCCTGACTGGGGCACTTGTGCGTCACAGACCCCGGGCCAGCTCCCAGGTGCAGCTTCCCGGAGCCCAGGCCCCTCCCCTCGTCGGGGCGGGAACGGGGACTTCCTGTGCGGCCTCCGCCCCTCAGCCCCGCTGTGGCCCGCCCTGCCGCGTAGGGACTCCTGCTGGACACCTCCGGACCCTTTCACTGAACCTCTCCCTGGTAGCGGCGCTTGTTCTAAGGGTGGGAAGGGCACAGGGCGCGTCTGACCCAGGTCCAGGTTGTGAAAGAGCCGGGCGGGGCTGGGATTCGGGGGGAGCGCCGCTGTGCTGGGTTCGGGATGAAACGGGGTCTGAGAGGGCCCCGCGCATCTCATCGAAGTGCATGGACGCACCACCTGCAGGCTGCTTCCGGCTCCTTCTCTGCCAGTGCCCCCACCCAGACCCTGAAGGCGACCTGAGGCTGGGTCTTTATCGTGGTGGACCGCCCGTCCCAGGGCTAGAGACCCACCCGTGACCTCACGGATCGCCCGGGACAGGGCTGCTTGGGTGCCGGAGAAGATGCCGGAAAGGCGACCTGGGTCAGAGTGTTGGGCAAATCTTTTGCCTCCTTCACGGTATTTTTTACTTGTCCTGCCATTTGCGATTTGTCTACTTTAATCTCAAATTTTCGCCAGGTTTTGCCTTTGTCGGAGTGCAGTGGTTAGGAGTATGTGCCTCAGGGTCGTTCTGTCTTCTTGGTGAGCGAACCCTCGTCCTTTTGGAAGCTGCCTCGGGTGTCGGTGGCGTGTCTGCCTGGAGGCCGACGGTACTGCTGTGGACGCCCGAGCTCGGCGCCGGAGTCGATCCCCGGTTAGCGGTGACAGCCGGGCTCCGTGGCTGCTGTTCCCAGTCCCCCGGCGGTCTCAGCCCTCCAGTCCGCCAGCGCAGAGATCCCCGAGTACTGCCTGCTGCCCTCGCTGTCTTAGGCGGTGAAGGCGCGCGGCGAGATTAACGGACAAAGAGCGCTGAGTCATCGTTAACTCGATCCAGTATTTTGTTTTCATTTCCCCAGCTCTCCCCTGACACCCTTCCCTGTGCCAGGGTCCCGTCAGAAACACATCCCATTTTCTCTCGCGTCCCTCCAGGCTCCTCTTGGCCATGACCGTGGGGGAGACGTTCCTCATTCCTGACCTTGACGGGTTTGAGAAGCGCCCGTCAGGAGTTCTGTGGGACGACCCTGGATGGGGAAGTCCTTTTCTGCTGACGAGGCTGGTGGAACGAGTCCTTGGGAGGAAGGCCGCTGGGGTTGGGGGGAGTGGCGGGGGTGGGGGGGTGCAGTGGCTCTCGCTGGCCGCGTTGGCCTGGGTGCTCGCCCTGGATGCGCCTGCCGCGTTTGCCGACAGCCTCCGCTCAGACGGTGCACCGAGCGAGCGCCGCCTCCTCAGCGTCCAGTCAGCTGTCGAATCCGCCCAGTGGGTTCTGGTCTGCAGACACTGTGTTTCTCCGCTCAGGGGGTCCATTAAGTTCTTTGAACAACGTCCACTTCCCTCCGGAAATGCTGTCTCTCCAGCTGTCACACCACCTGTGCCTTGACGTCCTGGGCCCGTGGGCCTGGCTGTTTCCGGACTGGGCGTGCGGCCCCTCCTCGGTGCCCCGCTGGACGGCGGGTCCCAGTGTGGCTCCCTGCACGTGCAGCGACGTCACTGGGCTCCGGGCCCTGTCTGTGAGGGGAGAGTGGGGACTGAGTGGGGCTGCGCTCACTGTGCAGACGGCACTGGGCGGAGCTGCTGGATTCTTCAGTGTCCAGTGAGTGTCGCCGGTCACTGCACAGGCCCCACCGAGGTCCCTGTGACTGGCCCCCCGGCAACACCCCTTTTGCGCCCTGTGAGTATTGGATCCGGGAGGAATGTGGCTGCGGTTTCAGATCTTTGGCTCCGCTTTGAACTCCGCTCCAGAGGAACCGAGGGGTCCAGCCCTTCAGGGAAAAACGAGATGAACGCCTCGCTCTCTGAGCAGCTCTGCTCCGCGGCTGGTTTCTGGCAGGACCGGGGCAGAGGTGGCCGGGAGCCTCGGGGCTCGGTGAGCGGTCCCTGCCTGCGGGGTTTTCCCAGACCGCAGCCCGCCACCTCGCACACGGCCCTCGGTGGCCGCAGGAGTCCCCTCGAGTCTCCCCAGGCCCTCCCCCTGGGGGGCCGCCCCGCTCTGTGGGTCATACCCTGGGAAGGGCTCCGAAGTCCGGGAATGAGTTCCTCGGGGCCCCGTGCACCTGCCGCTGTTCCTGGAAAAGGACGATTTTATTTTGTCTCATTTTAATTCCTATTGCTTATTTGTGAATGTCTTTAACAGACCCGGTGGAGTGCAAATTTTAACACTCCACGGGGTAGGGGGGTGTAGGGTCACTTACTTATCAATCAAAATAGGCAGTAAGAGGAAACACTTAGGAATGGGGGCCGAGGGCGTCCTCACCGAGCGCAGTCTACCCCGGAGAGGCCCGCGCTCGCCGGCGCACCCCAGCACGCAGTAGATGGGAGGGGCCACCCCCACGAGCGGAGTGCGGTTTGCACGCTCGCAGCTCGATGCAGAGGCAGGCTGTGCTTCCCGCTTCCCGGACGCCACTTTCTTAAGATGGACTTGAACAGAACGCCAAAAATGACGCGGCCGTCTTTTTACTGCCCGTCTCCAGATGCTCCTTTTCTAAGATCCGGGGTGCGGTCCTTCCCGCCGGCGAGATCGCGGAGGAGGCCGGCGTGGCGGCGGGGGCCCGGGCCTTGTTTCAGGCCCGAACGAGGCTTGGAGCTGGTTTCGCACGGACGCTGCGGGGCTCCGAGACGCCCTGGACCGGGCAGCTCGGCGCCTTCAGAGAGGAGAAGGGAGGGGAAGTGGTGTCCCCGCGTGCGTGTGAGCAGGGAAGGCACGGCCAAGGGCGTTTCCACGGAGCCGGAGACCTTCCGAACGCTTCCTGCGCGCTCGCTCGCTGTGGGGCGTGAGGCGCGTGTCCCGGTTCGTGGTGGTGAAGAGCCTGCACGCGGGGGCGGCCGACTCGACAGGCATGTTTTTACGTCACACGTGTGTGTCACTGGGGCGTTCGGGACGTTTGTGGTCCTGTCGGCGCACGCCCGAGGAGCGGCACGCCGAGTCTCGGGGGCAGACCCGGGGCGCACAGCGGCGTGTCCACCGGGTCCCTGTGCACACGCCTTTGGGGTTCGGGGGCGGGGACATGAGCGTCCTCCGGCTTCACTCCGAGCTGCTCACAGGTTAAGGGACGGGAGTCGGGTCACCAGGGTGCCCTGTGACCGGAGGTGGTGGCTGCACGTGGCGTGTCCGGGCGCCCCGCGGTGCACGTGGAACCGGGGCTCCTGGGTTGCCAGGGCCTGATTCGGGGCTCTGACCTGAGGACGGGACGACCCGCAGAGAGGGTCACTCAGATGGGGACGAGCTCCTCCCTCCCCACCCTCCCGGCGCACGAGGGCCTTATCCCCCTCTCAGGCCCCGTTCCCCCCTCGGAAAGGCAACCTGATGTGTTTGGAGGCTGATTTAAAAATTATGCACAACAGCCGCCACAAATCACACGGAGAAAGAGTGGGATTTAATGTGACTGGAGCTTTGCAGGGAGCCGTTCATCACCATGTCCCAGGTGGAGGCATTTCACCTTCCGGGGACGAGCAGCCGGCGGAGAGACGGCCCCGCCCCCTGCCAGCTGCGCTTCCTCGAAGGCGCGCGACAGGGCGCCCGGCACCCGCTGCCGTAGTGCAGCGTGTCGGAGGAAGTAAGAATTTATTTGCGTATTTTTAAAGTACACACTCATTTTTAATTTTTAAGACCTGTGATAGATCTTGGAAAAGCCGTCCGGGATGAATGAGCCGTGCCCACCGTGTGGTGTGCGGAGGACCCCGGGCGGAACGCTGGTCTCGGCGCCCGACCACTCCCGCGCTGTGCTGCTCTGGTGGGAGGGCCGTCACCCCTGCGGCCTGCGCCAGGCGGGCGCTCAGGCAGCGGCCACAGTGTTTAGGCTGCCCCAGGTCTTCGCTCATCCGGCCGCTGTAAACACCGGGGGGCGGGGGTGAGTGTCGCAGGAGCTTTCTCAGACCCCGCGGGCGAGACAGCCTCGGGTCCTGCCACACGGGGGTGGGGGGGTGGGTGGAGGCTGCGGTTCCGGCGCCCGTGTCTAAGCACAGTCCGGGACAAATAAAACCTGCCATCAGGTCTTCCCAGTGGAAAGGGGAGGAGTGTATTGAGGAATCTGAAGTAATGCAGTCTACGATACTTGGATTTTAGAGACTCTGGTAGTTTCTCTCGTTTAAAAAAAAGTGATCATTTATGAACTTTGGGCAGAACACCCTGAGTCCTGGAAACCGACCAAACGGCAGTCACCGCGGACAGAAGAGCAGTTGTCATCGTGCCGTGGGGTTGTCATGGCCCCGACGTGGTGGCCTCCCTCTCCGTGCACGCTCAGACTGTGCGTGCGGAGGGGCCGCACCTCTGGGTCACGCACACTCACAGACACAGGTGTGCGGCGAGTGTCTGGCCCTGACTGGTGTCGGCTGACTTGTCAAGTGAAGGAAAACACCTTCCTGGTTTCTGAGCAAAGAGAACGTCCCTTGTCTCGTCTCTTCCGTGGGATGCTCTTCCTTCTCACCCTGTCCTGGGCCGAGGCCGAGCCGTGGTCAGAGGGGCGGACCGTCGTGAACGCCTGGGCACCTGAGCCTGAACCCGAGCCGGACGCAGCGGGCAGTGGGGGGAGCTGCAGCCGGTGGTGGAAGGCCAGGCACGATGACAGACCGGTCACCCAACTCCGAGCAGGGAGCCCAGGGCGGCGTGGGCCCACTGCTGTCACTGGCCCCTCCTCGGGGGGTTCTGGCCCTGCAGGAATGCTGACCACCGAGATCCTCCTTAACGGGCAAGCTGGCCCATCTGGGGACCTCTGCCCTTGCCTCTCACCCGCGTGCTCTGACCAGGCCCTTCCTGAGGCCGAGACTCTCACTCTCCCGGTTGGCGGGTGCTCCCAGCAGCCGGCCAGTCTCAGGCCTGGGGGAGGCCGCGCGGCGGCCCGGAGCGGGCGGGCGGCACCGACGGCGGTGTGCTCCCTCGCCTGCTCCGTGGGGCTCGGTCTCTGGCGTCTCAGGTTCTAAGGGTCCCCTGGACGACGTGGCAGCACAGTTGCTCTGGTGTCCCCGCATCCCTCTGGAGGTCCTTCCCGTCACTGGGACACCCTTCCCCCTAGACTGCGGGCTCCAGGGCCAGCCAGGAGGTGACCCGACCCGTGACCTCAGGGCATGCACAGCTGGAACGGCCTTGAGTGTCTGGCGGGAAGGGGCCGCACTGAGGTTGTCTCTGGTGCTCAGCTCACGGCCACGTCTTCAAAGTGCATGTGGGGCCTCAGCCAGGAGAGGACGTGGAGGCTGCGGCAGGCGCCCCACGCCCCCGGTGAGCTCCTGGCTCTCCAACGCCTCTCTGCACCTCCAGCCGGCCCTTCACCGTGGCCTCAGCAGGCTCAGCGCGTCACCACGTCCAGGTTCCCGTACACGGGTCAGGACCCCGCTCCACACCCTGGCTGCCCTTCTCACGCAAGGCCCCTTCCGGCCCCTCCATACACCACAGTCCGCGCCTGCACCGGCCCGTCTCCCGGCCCCAGCCCCGGAGCCCAGCAGGCCCTGCCCCCGGCCCAGCATCTCTGCTCTTTCTGGCTCCCGCACACAGTCGGCTTGCCTCCGCGCCCCGGACTGTCTTTGGGTTTCTTCCTGTCTGCATTTCATCTGCAGTCACTGCGTTTGGGAGCGAAGGGGCCGCATCAAAGCCCGGGCTCCCCATGCCGGCCTGTCAGATCACGGTCATTTGATCTTTCCTGCTGACTGGACTGGAAGGCTCCTGGAGGTTAACCTTCGCAGAGACGTGAGAACAAAGGGAAACCACGTGAAGCCGGCTTGCAAGTGTTGGACGCGGAGCTGAGTGTGCCGGACGGGGAGCCGGGCGGGGAGCTGGCGCCAGCTCTGCTTGCAGGAGGGAGTGCACACACACGTCTCTGTGTGCAGACCCACACGCCTCCGGGGGCTGGGGTGAGGGTGCAGCGTGAGGCTCCACCTCTGGGCTCGTCTGAATGAGAGGAGGTGAGCATCGTCCCGTTTTAAAAACGGTCGCCCTGTGCTTGGTCACTTCATGTAATTAGAGAGCACTGCTCGGCCCCCACAGTTACGGAATCTTCCGTTTTTGGGGCTCCGGTAACAAGGGTCTCAGCAGGTTCTTGAACTGTCTGGTCCGGTCATGGGCATGAATTTCCTTTCTGATAATTGCATCTCCCAAGAAGTGGAAGCTCTGAAGGACGAGCGGCCTCCGAGGGACGAGGTGGGATTGGTCAGGAAGCAGGCCTGACGTGAGACTGTGGAGAGGCCGTCCTGCCACCGGACCTTTGTGGCCATCCATGGGGGGAGGGAGCCGTCGGTGCGGCACCGACAGAGGCGAGAGGCAGGGACACCTCCATGACCAGGACAGGGCGGGGCCGGGGGAGACAGGGAGGGTGGGCGGGGGAGTCACAGTAGAGCTCGGGCTGACCGTGTCGTCATGAATGAGCCAAGGAGAGCAAGGGACGTGAGGCGAAACAGAGTCTCTCGGCTGAGGTCAGCTCTGCGGAGGACGCAGGCTATGATGGAGACAAGGCCAGGAGCCGTGGGTGCTGTGGGTGCCGTGGGTGCCATGGGTGCTATGGGTGCTGTGGGTGCTGTGGGTATTGTGGATGCTGTGGGTGCCGTGGGTGCTGTGGGTATTGTGGGTGCTGTGGGTGCCGTGGGTGCTGTGGGTATTGTGGGTGCTGTGGGTGCCGTGGGTGCTGTGGGTATTGTGGGTGCTGTGGGTGCCGTGGGTGCTGTGGGTATTGTGGGTGCTGTGGGTGCCGTGGGTGCTGTGGG
>CM052542.1:155638241-155674556 GCA_028533065.1 Trachops cirrhosus | reverse complement strand
CTGAGACAGTGCCGAGAAGGAATCCCCAGATGAGAGGACGTCTCAGGGATGCTCAGGTCTCTGCCTGGGGCCATGGACGGGCGCCTGCTCACCAGGAGGGGCCTTCAGAGAAGAGCGAGGGGCGCGTGGGAGAGGCCGGCGGGAGAGGCCGGCCGCGGCCCAGCTCCTCGGGAAGCCAGCCCCCTGTGGTGGGACGCGAGACCTGCCTTCGGGGTGAGCCAGCGAAGCCGCTGGGATGAGCGTGAGCCGCGGACACTCTGGCCTTTTAGGAGGAGGGGTAGCTCCGGTCTGGAACGAGGTTTAAGACGGGGCTCGTGGAATGAACGCCTGCCACCGGACACTTCTAGAACTCTGCCGGATGCTCCAGGGCTGACAAGTCTGGGCTGACTTCGGGGTGGCACTCAGGGCCAGGCCAGTGGCAGGCGGGCCCAGGCCCATCGCTGCTCTGTCCCTGCCCCCGTCACCCAGGACTGGCTGCATGCCCGCCGGCCCGCTCTGTCACGGTGGGGCGTCAGGCAGAGCCCCTGCCCGTGCAGACCCGAGATGCCACCCGGAGAGACAGGCCCTGGGCGTGAACCCGTGCATCGTTGCTCAGCTGCAAGCCGTGACCTGTGCTGAGGAGGCAGAACCGGTGTGTGGAGCAAAGGCACGTGGGGGCACAGACTCACCTGAGGGTTGGGGGCCGCCCTGGAGAAGTCCCACGCGGCTGAAGTCAGAAGAATTGCCGGGGGCTGGCCAGGTTCAGGGTGGTTTGGGGGTGGGGGAACGTTCCAGGCAGAGGCCCCCAGAGGACCCTCCGAGACCGGCTGCCCCCGCCGTCCACTCCCAGGCTTCGCACAGACTCCAGCACGTGGGTGTGCGTGGGCGTGCTGCACCTGGGGTCCACTCCCGGGCTGCCTGCTGCCCATCGGCCTGGGCAGTGCGTGTCTGTGATGAGAGAAAGCGCATTTGAGGAATCACTTTGTTCGCCCTAGGACAGCGGCGTTTTACTGACTCTGGGGGAGCTCTCTGAGTTATTATGATAAGCAGACTTTTCCGCCGGTGAAATCAGATGGTCCCATAAATTCATGAGAAACATGACAAACGGAACTTGGAAGGAGCCGGCACCAGCTGCTGCCCGGGCCAGGGCGCCGGGGACCACGGCAGATGCCGCATTTCCAGGGCCTCGGACTCGTGGGCTGTATTCCCCGTCCGCAGGCACGAAGGAGCCCCCTCCCCTGCATTAAGTCATATGCAGAAGCAGTAATTCTCCACAAGCAGGATTTCTGGTTCCCGCAGAAAGCTTCAGTGCTCGCAAATTGGGGAGATGTTTCTGCGAATGTCACCCCAAGTCGTAGTTTTGTGAGCATTAAATAAACCGCCACACCCCATTGTGTTCTGGGGCCACAGGAATGTCCGTCAGAGATGTGGACACGTGCGTGGTCCTCGAAAGCTGCGGGGCCCTGTCGGCCGGGACGGTCCTTGTTGCTTGGGTGCTGACAGTTCGGGGGCAGCTGCCCTGTGCTGTCGGGATGCTGAGGATTCAGACCCGCCCTGGTCCAGGCCCCCAGTGAGATGCGGAGACGGAGCTCAGCCCGCAGGCAGCTCTCCGTGGTGCTGAAACTCCCCTCCCAGGTCGCCGACCCCTCTGCCCCAGGACTGCACCCCTGGGCCCTTCCCAGAGCGCCTGGGACGTTCTGCAGCCCGGAGCCTCTTCCTCGGGTGAACCCCGCTTCTGGGCCTGAGCCTGCTGCTGTTGGGGTGGAGAAGCGGGCTCTGCAGGCAGGCAGGCCTCCCCGAGGGGACCTGGGCTCCCTGCCCCCGGACGCATGCTGCTGGCGACTGCTCGCCTCCTACACCCCGTCTTCCCTACGTGTCGGGCGTTGGGAGGGCCCAGGGCCTTGGGAGGACCGCAGGGCGTGACCAGCAGAGCTCACAGCCCGGTTTGGGGCACGCTCACGTTCAAACACCCAGGATGAAAACTCACTGTTTTGGACCGAGCGCCAGCTCCGTGTGGGCCCCGGCCCAGGGCTGCCCCCCGCCTCGGGACTCTGCCACACTCCTGTAGCCCCGGCCGCCCTGGTGACTCGCCACGCTCACGGGCTGGGGGGCGCACAGGAAGGAAGCCGCATGTGGGAAGGCCATTGTCAACCCTGCTACCCGCGCTCGGTCCACGCGCACGCCTCCTCGCGCTCGTCAGAACCCACAGCGAGGGAGCCCGCCGAACCCCGTTATAAAGACCCGTTAGAGGATGAACAGAATCGTGACTGCGACTCACACTGAAACGCCTCGCACGGGGAGCACACCCTGTTATCAGCGACATCAGACACCACACCTGCTTAGGACAGGCTTGCTGGCCAGTAGAACATGCCGGGGAGTCTTTCTGCAGAAGCCCTGTGGGCGCGAATCATGGGTTTCTGCCGAGAAAACGAGGCCTCGGCCTGGACACGGGGCTCAGCCGACCACCTCCTTCCTCTGAGCCGAAACCGCCGTGGCCGTCGCCCGGGTCCGAGGAGGCTCCCCTGGGGCCCGTTTGTTCTGGTCCAGGCTCCCCGAGGTTCCCCCGAGCCTGGTTTCCCGCCCATGTTGCGTGTGGGACGATCGGATTCTTTATGAAGGGCAGAAATGGGGAGCCATTCTAGCTAATGGCTCGGAACCCCCAACATACTCATTCTGAGTTAGAGATCGGAGCAAACAGCCAATCACTCTCCCGGGACACGTTACTAAATGAACCGGTGTGCGTCCAGGTCGGATTACGGTCCAAATACCTGCACCAGCCCTCACAATTAATCAATACAAACCCTGATCTTAAGTGACAAGAATATGAAGTCTTCAGACACGGGTTTAAGCGCCACGGAACCTGAACGTGTTTGCGAATCTCCTCAGGAACCCCGTTCTTCTTCCTGGTGCCCAGTTCATATTTTCTGCATCAGTAAAAGTGCATTAAACCTGACTTGGGGGTTTGCAGAAAGCTAAACGGGGTAACGTTTTACGTAATGACAACATTTCGGAAGAGCAGCCACGAGGAAAAGTCACGGACAAGAGGCCACGTCTTCCAGCTTCTCCCGGCGTCCGCTGCCCGGTTTTTAAATGGCCCATCGAGGCCCCGACGTCCTGCGTGGGAGAGGAACACCCCACATCCCGGAGCCCTTTGGGCCGCTCACCGTGCTCACCCCTGTGCTTCTGGAGGAGGAGCACCCCCTTCTGGTTGGAGACACGCTGTTATTGGTGCGTGAGAAGCTCGAGGGAACAGGGTGGGGCCGCACCGCGGTGAACAGCCCGCCTCGGGGACAGAGGAGGGCCGGCCGCAGTGGGCTGTGCTGGCTAGTCCTCTTCCTCCGTCACACGCCGCCCCGCAGCGCCCAGGGCCAGCCCCCGATGGCGCTGTATCCAGTGTTTCATAGTCCGAGACCCTCTCTCACTGAGGCGACACTGGTGTGTTTTCAGAGACGGCAGAACTCGGGGGGACGGTAACGTGGGTCAGCAGCACAGGGGCGGGCCCACCGCGCACCCAGGCGCTCCTTGGTTCTGGAGGGCGGGCCTGGCCGGGGGCGTCCCCGGGCGGGGCCCCCGGAGCCCGGCGTCCTGCAGCGGCGGAGACGACGGAGAGGCCTGGGCCTCCCGGTTGCTGATTCCAGAGACCAAACGTCCTCTAGCCGTGTGTTCGTGGCCACGGCAACGCCACCCCAGCCCCCGAGAAGGCTTTTGTCTCGCGGAAGCTGGCGGTAACTGGCCCTCAACTGTGAGACACGGCTGCAGTTTTTCCAGAGTCCGTGCAGCAGCAGTGACACCGTATACAAAGCAGCTCCCTCAGTAGTGCTTCCCGCCGCCTCCTCTCTTCCCCCCAGAATCAGTCGTGACTGTCCGCCCCGTGGGTGCGAATAAAAGGGCAGTCGCCTGCCTGGTCCGTGTGACATCTCTGGGCCAAGATGACCCCCGGGTCCCGGCTTGTGGTCCGGGAGGCGCAGGCGTGGCCCGTCCCCAGGAAGGGCGAGGCGGGAGCTCCCCGGCCTGCTGGGGGCTGTGTGTGCGGCCCAGGGGCCCGAGCCCCAAGACCCTGCGGGCACGGCACTGAGTGTCACACCCATGTAGGGAAGCTCACACACGGGGGCGGCTGGCCCGGCTGGCCCCAGGAAAGAAGCAGGGCCAGCTCTGCGCTGTGGGTCCCTGCACGACAGGCTGAGGCCATCGGATGACATCATCCGTCGTCTCCTCTGCGGAGCGGCTGTGGTGACGGTACCAGGCATACCACCGCGAGTCCCTCAGAGTTTAGCACAAGGGAAGGTGACGACGTGGCATTTCTCCTTGAATCGGACGGGAGGGACCGCACCCTTGGAGTCATGGAGGTCGACCAGCTGGCTCTAATTTAATATTCAGATGTGGCCTCTCCGGGCACAGGGTTGGATGTGAGGCCCCATTTGTTCCCCCGACTGCAATGGCTGTGTTTTTAAAAATTATGCACACGCACATTTTTCTTTTGTGGAAGCTCTTATGTATTTATATAATTTTCATGCCACGAACAAAGGTCTGGACTTTTAAGTGTATGGTTCAGTGGCTTTTAGTGCCCACGCAGGTACGTGAGAACATCGCCAGGTCAGCTTTAGGTCATTTTCATTAGCTGTCACCTCCAGCCCCCCGGGCCCCAGCCACGACTCCATCTCTGTCTCTACAGCGTGTTCTGTGTAAGTGGGACCCGACCACGCGTGGCCTTCTGTGACTGGCTTCTCCACCGAGCGCCACATTTCCAGGACCCGTCCAGGTCGGGCGAGTGCCGGAGCTTTGGCCGAGCCCGGGTCTGGGTCTCCTAGGCCGTGTGGGAGGCTGGCTTTCTTTCCTGGGGCCAGTTGGCAACCTCAGGTGACCTCTTTGGAGACGTCTGGGGCCACCTGGCTCCCGGGCCGCGGCCGAGGGCTTCACAGAGGACGCACAGCCTTGCGCCACAGCGGAATCCGCTTGTCACCCACCGGCTGCGGCAGGCCCCACCCGGGGGCTGGCTGAGGACGGCAGGGTTTGCCCAGCTGGGAGTCTGAGCTTGCCTTCCCAGGGTTCGCAGCGGAGCCGAGGGGGAGCCCCAGGGATGGGGACCCGCCAGGACGTCCACGGGAAGAGGGTGACAGCTGTGTGAGGGTGGCCCGTGGCCTTTTGGGGCCGTTCTCCTGGGGGTCGCAGAGGGAGTCAGAAATTCGAAGGTTAGAGTGCGACCCACGGCAGGCGTTGGTGCCGCCCTCCCCGGGCCACACCCACCTCGGCTCCGCCGCGCGAAGCCACGGCCACAGGGGCTTCGAGCTGAGCGGCGGAGACGGCGTTCACCCTGACAAATGCGCGGTTGTGCAGCTGGCGCCGTGCAATTGCAGGCAGACCGGGTCCCCCGGGTTACCGTCCAACCACGCCCCGACCGAGTTCTCGGTCGCAGGTGGGGGGCAGCAGGTGGTAAGGAATGGTCCCTGTTAGGAAGGGCGGTGTTTGATCGCCCGTGTTGCGTGTGGGCCGAGGGTCCCTTCCTGGTGGCGGTGGGATCGCCGTGCACCCGGGGCGGGTGGGAGCGGGCTGGGGGTGCACCGCGCCCATTTCACGCAGCGACCGGGTTCTGGGGCCACTAGGAGGGCGATCTCTCTCCCCTCCATGCTGCAGCCACGCGGGCTCTGGTGGCACCGAGTGTGACACTCGGTGTTGACACAGAGGCTCTCCCGTGCTCTGTTCCGGCGGCCGCGCAGTTAATAACGAGCGAGTCGGCTGGGCCGAGCGACGGGGGCTCCGAAGGGCCCTGGGGTGCAGACTCTTGCTGCCCTGTAGCCTCTGAGTCTCCAACAGGCTCTGCCTTCCGGGGCATGAGTGACAGGCTGTCCCTCCCCACCCCCATAGCCTGAGCCAGCCGGGGGCCACGGCATCTGTCTCGTGGCTCAGACAGCGTTGTGAGAGGTGGCTGGTGCTGGTGAGGCCTTTGGCAGACTGTGTGGGGTAAGGAGGCCCCAAGCATATTTTGGGGTCCTGAGCCCATTACTCATAGCAGAGGGGCCCAGGCCTAGCGAGGGGACACGGGGAGCTGGCAGCCCGAGGGGCCCACAGGGATGTGCTCCCTGGGGAGACGGGGGGCTCTCTGAGTGCCTGGGGTTCCTTTGGGACCCGACAGCTACTCCGCTCTGACAGAGGGTCAAGCCCATGGGGACCGTGGGGCCACATTCCCAGGCCGGCTCCTCTTGGGGTCATGGGGCTCAGGGTCACTTCGGTGAGATGTCACCTTGCGTCCCTAGCTTGTGGCAGAAAACCAAGGCGTTGGAGGCCACCAGCACCTGGAGGTGGGTTGTGTTCAGGTGAAGAGCCCGGATGAGACGGTGCGTTTTAGGCGGAGTTAGGAAGAGCAGGCCCTCCCCCCCGGGGCTGGCGCCAAACCCCCTCTGGATGTGAGCGGCCCCGCCCAGGAGCCGGTGTGCCCCAGATCAGGCCTCCGGCACCCGTGTCCACGCTGCGGCAGCCCGGACACGCTGGCCCGGTGAATCCGGTGCCACTCCAGTTCCCTGGCAACCCCCCACAACTGCGAGGGCGGGCCCTGAGGGAGGGAGCGGGCGCTTGGGGGCACAGTGTGACTTCCGGTCTCTGGCCAGCGAGCCTTGTGCGTTATAATGTCACTCGGACGGACGCAGAGACGATCCATCAGCCTTAATGACCGGCTCCCCGGGAGCGGGCCGAGGCGATTACCTGCTCAGCGGCTCCAGCTGGCGAGGGCGGATGCTGCCGCCACCGTCTGGGCTGGGGCTGCCTTCAGCGGGTCAGGAAATGAGCACAGGCCCGGGGAGGGCCCGGGGAGGGCGCTCAGTGCCGGTGACGGAACAGGCTGCGCTCCGGGCGGCCGGGCGCGGTGCTGACGGCCCTGGGGGCGGGTGCCCACAGGGGGGCGGGTGTCTGACCTTCTGTCCCAGAAGTTGGCGAGGTTCCCAGGAAGGCTTGTCTGTCCCCCCCGACCCCCCAACACCGAGAAGGGCCCCTGGAGGAGACTGTCCTTGACTCTGGTCGCCTCTCGTGGGAGGCCGAAGTCCCGGGAGAGTGACCTCCGCCCTGCCGTTGACCCTTGAACTGGAGACGTTTGTGCGGACCGCCCATGTTTGGGCGCGTCTGTGGTTTCATAATTTTCATAATTTCTCTGAGTTCCCCTCAATTTATTTCCTGCTGAAGGAAGCTGGGCGTTGGCTGCAGCCCTCCTCTCTGTGTGCCTTTGACACATAACCGCTGGGGCGGGGTGCGTGGGTGCGTGGGTGTGGCTGGCGTGGGGGCCCTGGAAGGGCCCTCGGACGTCACGGAAGACCCGCCGCAGCCTGTACGCTCCCGAGCCTGGGCCCTGGCACACTGGACACCGCGCCTGCGTGTCCTCCCCGTGCGGAGGACCGTCCGCACACACGCCGGGACCGACGGGGCCGTTGTCACACTCGGCGGGGAGCAGCAGCGACCCTTCGGTGGGGGTGGTGACGTGAGTCCCACAGGGAAACGCAGACAGCACAGCCCACAGCTGCGGGGTCCCGGAGACGGACACCAGAGCTCAGGCGGACAAGCGAGTTCCCTCCTGAGAAGAATCCGGGGGGCGTTTTGCCCCCGAACCACAGACGACCGCGCCACGGCCCCGAAGTGTTTTGTCTCGATGTCGCGCTGGGAGCTCCCGCTGCAGCCTCGTCAGGGGTTTAGGGAACACAGTGAGAGAGACGCGGACGAGGGGGGACCCGCGTTGAAACCCTGGTCTGAAGGTATCGTGGTGCTGATGTGGGCAGCGGCGGCGGGAGGTCAGCCGTGTTGGATGGGGACGGGAAGCTGCTGTTAGAGTCACGTGGTCGGGGGTGTGCGGGGCCTGGACCCAGAAGGTGGGCGGGGGGGGGTGTGCGCCCAGAAGCTGCAGCGGAGAGGCGGCTGCGAGGCCGGGAGGACGGCGGTCAGCCACGGGGCCTCACACTCTGGGGAGGGTGCTGGACTTCCACGTTAGGAGGACACGGGCTGTGGGCCTGATTCGTGGTGGAGCGTGGACCCGGGGCGCACAGAGGGACCACCTCGGGTGGAGACCTTTGCAGGCAGGAGCTGACCACCCCAGCAGCGTCACTGCATCTCCTCCCCGGGGACGAGGGGCATGTGAGTGTCACCCGGCACGCAGCTGGCGTCGGATGCACCGGCTCACGGGCCAGGTTCCTGCACAGGCTCGGGGTTCTGGCGGGCGAGCCCGCAGGGCGCCCTGTCCTCCTCTGCGTCCCCGTCCCCAGAGGCCGTGCTCGCCAGGCCCACTGTGAGAGTCCCGGGGGCGGCCGGCCAGGCCAGGCCGGGCTCCGGCCGTGGGACCCCGGGACGTCACCTCGAAGCAGGGACAGTGAGTGTCCCAGGAGAACCTCCAGAGGAGGCCTGGCCTCCTGCCACCTGCCCCGGTGACAACGAGGAGCTTCCGCCAACCTTGCCAAGTGTTTACTCGCCAAGCACCCAGTTCCAGTGCTTCCGACACTTCTTTTCGCAGCAAAATGCACTCCTCACCTTTCAGTGCGAGGAGGAGCGTCTTCGAGTGAAATTAGGGGAACAGTGAGGACAATGCACTGAGATTTGACAAACCCCCACAGGCGGACGCTAGCCCCGGGCCAGCTGCACTCTGCTGCGAATCAGAGGCAATTCTTCTGGAAAGAAACAAGAAACAATGGCTTAAAATAACAAATGGCAAAGAAACCCTTGAAGCTTCTGGCAATTTGGGTCATTTTACTTTTTCTATTTTCTGCACGTCTGATCTGGGCGCCCATTGGGGTGGAGAATGGGGCCGTTCTGCATGGGCGGTCATGCTTAGCAGGAGGGGTTTGACTGAGGCGACTCCCAAGGACCAGACTCAAGGTCACGTGGACGCCTGGAGGGCAGACAAGGGACCTTCAGACGGAGCCCCGACTCTCCCAGGGCCCCCTGCTGCGGGCTGAGGCGGGGCTGAGCTGGGCCACGCCCACCTCGCCGCAGACCCAGAGCTAATGACCAGGCGGCGTGCATGTGTCCGGTGCCGTCTGTCCTTCCCACAGGGAGAGGCAGGTCCCTCCGCCCACCTCCTCCGCCCCCACACCTTGGTGCAGGAGAACCATGCCCCCGAGACGAAGGCCAGGGCACGTCCCCACTTCGCAGCCACAAAACTTACACGTGACCGACCCACCTGCTCACTGCGACACCCGCTTGGCCCGTGGCCTCCTCCCGCTCCCGCGGCCCCAGCTCCTCTTGCCCTCCCTATGGCCCAGCCTCAGGCCACGGTCAAGGCCCTGCGCCGGTCAGCTTCTCACAGCACGCACGCCCTCCTCTCAATGCAACGGCAGGCGGGGGTTCGTTTCCCCAGGATGACCTTCAGAATCACGTGCCCGGCTCACGTCAGAGCCTGCTGCTCCGAGGCCCAGGCTTTGGGCTGCAGAGACCTCGTGTGTCCGAAGAGAAGACACACCCAGAGAGTCCACGGATGGCCCTCCACCCTGAGCCCCATCACCCCTCTTTGCTAGTTGCTCCCACCCCGCCAGCCACGCTGGTCCCGGGGCGGCTGCCCCTAGGAGGCGCTGTGGAGGCCGCTGTCCAGAGCACTGACGGGCCAAAAGTGATCTGGGAGCGCCCCCGGGCGGGCAGGCAGGACAGGGGTCAGGGAGCAGAGACCCGAGGAGCGCCAGGGCATGGGGAGCGAGGGAGGGCAGCGTCCGGAGACGGGACTCCGTCAGAGGTGGGGAAATCGTCGGTCCTCGCCCAGAGGAGGCGCAGCCTGAGCCCAAGGGCCGACGGTGGAGGGTCCAGCTTCGCCACGAGGACGTGGTTCCTCAGCGGCAGGTGGCTGGCCCTCGGGGACAGCCCGCTGAGTGAGACTCACGCCAAACCGGACCTGCCAGCCCAGGTCATTCAGGTCAAACTCGCTGGGTTCGCAGAGGCTGAGGACGGACCCCCGAGAGAACCCGAGGCCGACGGGCTGAGCCTGGGGCAGCCGGTCTGCCGCTCCCGACCAGGTGGCCCCCCGCCTCCGCCCTCTGCCCTCCGCCCTCCGCCCTCCGCCCTCCGCCCTTGGGTCCAAAGCAGAGGAAAGGCCCAGGGGCTCGGGGAGGCCCCTCTGCGTCTGGGTGTGTCCCCTGCGGATCCCCGCCGCCCCCCATCGTGCTCCCCTGGCTGACGCCCACCCCTTCGGTTTTCGACACTTCCTGAACGGCGAGGTAACTGTGACCGAAGATGTGCAGCTGACACCTGAGCAAGGTTTCGCGTTCTGATGGCTCGTCTCGCAGACCTCCTTGGGCCATGTTTCTCTCTCACGGGAGGAAGCGGCGGGAGGCAGAAGCAGAGGCCGGAAGTGACTGTGTCGCTCCAAACGGTGACACGCGTGTGACGTGAGCCGGGGCTCCAGGCGCCTGCGGGCTGACGGCGTCGGTGCGGGAAGGCTCCGGTGTCACCGCAGACCCTTGGTTCCCGGGGCCCCGGCGCGTCCGCCGACCTGCCTCGCCCTCGTGGCTCGGCCTCTGGTGTGCGGGTCACTCACCACGGCTCTACCTGGCGATCGTGGGCTCTGTCCCCGCCTGACGGGGCCGAAGGCGGGTCGCGTGGCTGAGCCCGGAGCCGGGGTGTGGGGCCGTGTGGCCCCGGGCCGGCAGTGCGGACGGCCCTGCCTGTCGGCCGAGCACCTGCACGTTGTCACGGAATGAATGCACTGCAGGCAGAGGCTGGTGCCATCCATTCTCCGGAAATAAGACAGACAGAAAACGAAGCAGAGTGTGGAGAGCCGGGGATGGGATTCTGGTGAGAAAATTGCCTGGTAATAGCTGGTATTATATCTCGGCGAGCAAACCTAAGTGTGTCCGAATTAATGTCTCTTCATTTCAAACAAACGCTAGTTAAACGAGCTGGTCTAATTGCCAGGTTCTGAAGTGATGACGTCCACCAGGCTGAGACGGCGTGCGGTCTGGAAGTGACAGGGCTGACTGTGTCACTTACCTAATGAGCCCGCCCCCGCCCCCGCCCCCGCGGCTGGCCCGTCCCACTGGTGGGAGGACGGTCTGTCTGGCTAACTCCGCATTTCCTCAGGGCACTGATCCCGCATCAGCAATTCCAATGAGAGTCAGGAAGCCTGACCACGGTGTGGGAGGGTTAACTAGCCCCTTTGCCAAGCGCCTGCTCTTCCAGACAGAAGGATGGCGGCATCTTCTTGAATTTCTGCCACGTGCCTGCCGAAGCCCCTCAAACCACCCACGGCAGAGTCGTTTTGGTATGGATCTGTGGGTCTCAGAGACAGGCTTTCCCACAAGGAAGTGTCCTGTGTTCAGACAGGAAAAGATGGGGTGTTCTGTCGAAGGAATCAAACTTGCGACCGTCTGTTCCCACCGCACCGCCTGCCCGCCTTCCCTCTTCCCAGCAGCAGAGAGGGCCAGGCGTCAGCGCGGCCGCTCCCGCCGCCCAGGGGGACAGGGGACGGGCCGGTGCCCCGGACGGCCGGGCGTCTCCAGGGAGAGGGCCCCCCCCCCCCGCCCCGGCTGTGGAGGGGTGGAGGCTTTCTCGCCTCATCGTGATGGCCGTCGGCGGGGAAGCTGCGGGAACAGGGCGGCAGGTGGGCCGGTCCAGGGAGGGCGGCGCCTGCGCTGGTTTTCACGGCCTGTGTTCGCGTCCGAGGGGCACAGCCGGCACGTCGCCCACCCGCGCTGAGCGCAGCTCCTTCACCGCAAAGGCATCCGTGGCCACGCTGAGCGCCGCCGTTTGCCGTCCCGATGAGCCATGGGCAGGAGGGGCTGCGTA
The DNA here is from genome assembly GCA_028533065.1 of Trachops cirrhosus. NCBI lineage: Eukaryota > Metazoa > Chordata > Mammalia > Chiroptera > Phyllostomidae > Trachops > Trachops cirrhosus. The sequence goes on along the minus strand of CM052542.1, from coordinate 155,662,838 downwards.
GGTCCCCTGCAGACGAGTGTCACCGGGACCTCAAGTGCAGCGTTCGGTCGGGGCACCTGGGGGCCTCAGCCCTTCGCTCAAGCCCCGGAGGGTCCCTGGGCGCATACGAGTGTAAGGCCCCGCGCCTCCGGGGCGTGCCCACCAGGGGCAGCTGCAGGGCTGCCTCCCTGCCCTGACTTGGTTGTAGCCCCCTCTCCGTGGGGCCCTGGGCCCGCTGCTGTCTGAGAAAACTCCTGAACTGAGTGACGGGCACAGTGACCAGTGACGGCCTGGGGGGCGGGCAGCGGCCTCGACCTGCTGTTCTGGTGGAAACCTGGGCCAACGCCCAGACCGGCCGCTCACCGTGCAAAGCAAGTCCGTCTCTTTCCCGCTGGAACCGAGTCGGCCTGATCCCCTTTGTGTCCTCACCGAACGCCGCTGTCTGCCTCTCCACCTCCCGTCTCCTGCCAGGCACCGCCCGGGGCGGGCCGTCCCGAGAGGCGTCGGGACCGGAGCAGCCACTTCTGTTTGAGGTCCTTGGATCTCGGCTGGGGTGTGGGTCTTGGCCACGCCTGAGTGTGAAGCCCACATCCCGGGAAGTCGGAGGAGTGGTGAGGAATTCTGAAGCGGCCTCACCCGACTCTGCACTTTCTTTTTAAATTAGCCTCGTGCATTTGTCACTCGAGCCATTAAAAATGGAATTTTAAATACTTTGCAAGAGTAGCTGAAAGGCTTCCATTGTTGAGGTTTAGAAAGGAATTTGCTGATTTTAATGTCGAGTGCATTGTTACAATATTTATCCAGCTTCTTAATGGGAAAACAATGCACAATAACCTTTAGAAGCTGATACAAGGGGGAGGAGAGTGACTGCGAAGATAGATTTGGTTTTTAAGAGTTTGCACGTGTCACTCTGCCTACAGCCCACGGCTTCCCCATCGAAGCCGCTGTCTGGGATGGGTCGGAGTGACAGGCGACTGATGCCACAGTGTTTTTCTGTCACTTCCTCGGGGCTACCGCATCCTTGGGGTGGCGTCCCCTCTGCGGGCTGAAACCGAGACTTCGCTGACAGGTGTCCAGCACCTAGAACGAGACCCACAATGCATCCTCCTCTCTGAAAAAGTTCCATTTTATCTTTGTTATGTTTGCCAATGACAAAGGACTGAAACATAAGTGTCCGTTTGGGACTCACAGATCACCACATGGTCAGCACAGAGATAAAAGCCAGAGACCCCCGGTGAGCCAGAGACCCCCAGTGTGGAACACTGCGTGTGCTCATCCTGGCTCCGCCCCCTGCGCCTGTGGGATGAAAGGGGACGTTTGCCTGTCACTTTGAGATGCCTGGTTTTTATGGGCTTGTTCACGGGACACGGGGATGTGGTGACACTTGCCCAGCGTCGCCCGGGTTGGCTCGGGTGACGTGGCACAGGGGCCCCCGGTCCCCCCACCACGCGCTGTCATTGTCCCCCACCGGCCGTGACATGCTCACGCTTCCAAAACCCGTCTCAGCCTCGCCCCACGACGTGAGCCTCCTCACACGTCAGGGTTTCTGTGTTCCGATGGCTGCAAACTCCGCCACGCGTGTGCGCGGCCGAGACCTCGAGCATCTAGCCATCCGCTGACCGACAACCCAGCGACCGGGAAGGTGCCGCCACGGCCTTGCCTGTGGGCACGGAGGGTGTTCTGTGGGGGAGTGTCGAGGACAGCCAGCCGCAGTGCAGGGGACGCACGCCTGCGCCCCGCTGGGCGGTCACAGGCTGACCCCCAGCCCCCGGCCGTGGGCGGTGGGCGGTGGGCAGTGGGCGGTGGGCGGTGGGCGCAGCGGCTCCCTCCGGCCTCGCTGAGCTGGGTGTCGTCCACTTCTCGCCTTCGCCGGCCTGACGGAGAGGCGGCGGCTGGCGTGCGTTTCCCTGCGGTTCTTCGCTTCCTAGCGGGGTCCGTGTTTCTCCTCCTGCCGTCCGCGTGGCTTTCGCTGGGGCTGTCGTGTCCTCGTCCTTTCTTACGTCGAGTCTAATTTCCTTGCTTGGGAAGGTTCCCTCACGTATTAGGGACGGGGCCGGTGACTGCGGCAAAGAGAAGCAATAAAGGAGGGTTCACGTCTCCACAGGGACTCGGGTTCGGTGCGTGAGCAGACGCCGCAGCGCCGCCTGCGGTGTGCCCGGCAGCGTGCATCAGGACGGCACGTGGAGTCCTCGGCGGGCGGGGCAGCTGCACCACATCCTCGCCTCCTCCGAGAGCGAGAGCGGCGGACAAGCCGGAACGCTGCGCCGAGGGGATCAGGAGGACCCGCCACGCGGGGGGACCCGTGACGGGCGGAAGCCGAACGCTGGATTCTGGGAAGCCGCCGGTGCCCCCAGCTTGTCCGCCGAGGCCAGGCAGCGCCACGCCGCACGCCCACGGCGTCTGTTCGTTTGCAATTCTGCTAGTTTTTAAGTAAGTTAACGAGCAACTTCTAAAATGTACATGGACACGCGAAGGCCCTCAGAGGGTCCAGGCCCCAGGTAAGGAACAGAGAACAGAGACAGCCCACTTCCCTGCGACCCACACCAGCTTCCCGCGAGGTCTGAGGGCGCGGCTGTTGGACCACAGTCTGCGGGGGCCGATGCCGCGGAGTGAATCAGAAGCAAACCGTGAGTGTGGGCGCTTGCCTCACGGCAGACACGGCGTCTGTTGCACGGACGAGGCGGGCCGGACTGTCCTCCAAGGCCGCGCACGGGCGGCCCCAGGGGAAGGACACCGGGTCCCCGGCGGGTGCGCCGGCTGCCGTTGAGGGGACGGGTCCCAGAGCCACGTCCCTCTCGTTTGCGGCTCCTCGGCGGCGTCCAGCGGCGCCTGCCCGCGCGGGCTGCCGAGGCCGCTGTTCCCGGCTGCCGGCCCCGGCACGGACGCGTCTCCCTTTGTGCAGCCGGTGGGAACGCGCGAAGGTTTGCTCAGTAAACTAACGAGTTAAGTCCCGAGAGAAAAACGCGCCAAGGGCTCCCGTCGCCGCTTCCCTAACCTTTTCAGCTTAGTGAGAAAACTTGCCGTGGCCTCTCCCTTTCCCCTTCACAGGCCTCTGGTGACGCGTGGGGGACAATACGTGAGAGAGTGACGTTCTGTCCTTCCAGGCCGCCCCACACGTCCTCACCCCCCAGCGCGCATCCTCCTCGCCACCAGCTGGGAGTCCCGCTGTGCCCTTAAAGAGACAGGCCGGGCTGCGGGTGGCCCCCTGCCCCCTGCTGGGAAGTGCTTTCGGGGAGCAAGCTCGTCGTGACCGGTCCGGGTCTGAGAGGCGATCGCCTTCCCTCAACAGCCCCCAGAATGACTTTTCCAGTGGGAGCCACGGGGCGTCCCTCTCTCTGGAAAGGCGAACCAAGGCAGCGGTTTGGAAATCGCAGGCAGAGAGTTATGTTACAGCACCCGTTGGAGGGGGGGACATTCACCTAGAAGGTCTCTGGCAGACCTTTGCAGCCCTGTGTCCCTGGGGCTCTCTCCCACTGTGCGTGGCTCTCCCTGCCTCTCCACGGCTCTCCCTGGCTCTCCCTGGTTCTCCCTGGCTCTCCACGGCTCTCCACGGCTCTCCACAGCTCTCCACGGCTCTCCCTGGCTCTCCGTGCCTCTCCACAACTCTCCACGACTCTCCCTAGTTCTCCCGGCTCTCCCTGGCTTTCCCTGGCTCTCCGTGGCTCTCCGTGGCTCTCCGTGGCTCTCCACGGCTCTTCACGGCTCTCCCTGGCTCTCCACGGCTCTCCACGGCTCTCCACGACTCTCCCTGGTTCTCCCCAGCTCTCCCCAGCTGTCCCTGGCTCTCCGTGGCTCTCCACGGCTCTCCACGGCTCTCCACGGCTCTCCAGTCACATGCTGGCACCATCCTTGCTGGCTCCTGTGCCGTGTTCCCGGGTCTTGTGTCTGTGTGTCCACCTGCACCCACTCCGGAATGCAGGTCATCCAAGGCCCAGGTCAGTCAGAGTCAGCAGAAGCCGGTTGGACTCCCAGGCAGCTCTTGGGCCTTGGGTTCTTTTACCTCACCTGGTCGTGAGGGAGGAACCTAACTCTGCAGCCTTCCCAGCAGCCGCTGCTGGGAGGTTCGCGGAGAGGGAGTACGTGCCCCGTGTCTGCATCTCCCCGCCCCGTGACCAGCGAGTCTCCCCGGGGCCCCCGGGGCCCTGACCCTGCATCCTCCCGGCATCTGCCCTGACCTGGCCCACGGGGCTTGAGCCGCTGTGCCCCGTGCAGACACGGCGTCTGCGCCCGTGTCGGAGCCGCTCGCTCCGGGGCCCCGGTGCAGGCCAGGCCTCCGTGTGGCTCACCACCGCATCCTGGGAGAAGTCCGAACTGTGGCCGGAGCCCCGGCACCACTCGGTGTGCGTGGCCCCCCCCCGAGTCGGCGTGGCGTCCGTGTGCCCCCTCCACCCTCTGTCCCAGCACCGCCCCGGTGAACGGAGGCTGCGCGTCGGGCGAGTCGCCCGCTGACTCGGCGTGAGTGCATGTCCACTTCCTCGTGGCCTCTGGGCAGCTGGGCGCCGGCAGCCCCTGGTTCCTGGGTGACGGCACAGGGCGGAGGACGCCCTCGCCTCCCTGCCCGTGGCTGTGCCGGGGCTCACTGGCCCTTGCTGCTTTTGCCCCTGAGCTTGACGGGCTCTGGAGTGGAGTATGCACCTCTCCGCCCGTCATCAGCCCTGACATGTGACTTTGGGGGCCCTCCAGGGCGACTGCGCGAAACAGCAGCCAAAGAGCAGCACAGAAAGCTGCTGGGCACCGAGGCCCCGAGGCGACCGGACGTCCCCCAGCCGTGAGCAGGGTCTGTTCAGGTCCTTTGCTCATTGTTCAGTTGGATCGTTTGTCTTCCTGGTGTGCAGTCGTGTGAGTGCTTTATGCGCTTTAGAGACTGAGATAGCGAAGTCTGTCCCCTGTATCGTCGGCAGATACGTTCCCTCACGCGCTCAGCTCCCGCTGGTTTCTGAGGACGGCTTCTCAGCCGTGCAGAAGCTTTCAGCTTCGTGCCGTCCCGTTTGTGTGTCCCTTCCCTTCCTTTGCTGGCCCAAGGACCTTTATCGGCAAAGATATCGCTGCGTGGGATGGCTGAAGCTTTACTGCCTGTGGTTCCGCCAAGACTTTTATGGCGTCGTGACTTACATTGAAGTCTCTTACCCGTTTGAGTTTGTTTTTCTGTATGGTGTAAATTGGGGTCGAGTTTCATGTTTTTGCACGTAGCTGTCCAGCTCGCCCAACGCCATTTGTTGAAGAGGCTTCTTTTACTCGATTTGATGCTCCCGCCCGCTCTGTCGAATATAACTGGCCACAGAGACTTGGGTTTATTTCCGGGCTCTCCATTCTGTCCCCCTGGTCCATGTGTCTGTTCTTATGCCAGTGCCAGGCTGTTTTGATGGCGGTGGCCTTGTAATATAGTTTGACATCAGGTATTGTGATCCCTCCTACTTTGTTCTTCTTAGGGTTGCTGTGGCTGTTCATCTCACACCTGTCAGACTGGCCATCATAAACAAATCAACAGCAACAAGTGTTGGAGAGGATGCGGAGAAAGGGAACCCCAGGGCGCTATTGGTGGGAATGCAGACTGGTAAGACCACAGTGGAAAACACTATGGAATTTCCTCAGAAAACTAAAGATGGATCTGCCTTTTGACCCGGCAATTCCACTGCCAGGATTATACCCTAAGAACCCTGTAACACCAATTCAAAAGAACCCATGCACCCCAATGTTCACAGCAGCCCAATTTACAGCAGCCAAGTGCTGGAAGCAGCCTAAGTGCCCATCCGTCAATGAGCGGATCAGAAAACTGTGGTGCGTTCACACTGTGGAACACTACGCAGCAGAGAGAAAGAAGGAGCTCCTCCCTTTTTCAACAGCACGGATGGATCTGGAGAGCGTGATGCTAAGTGAAACGGGTGGTGAAGACAAATACCACGAGATCTCACCTGTGAGAGGAACCCAATCAGCAGAACAAACTAGTGAGCAAAATAGAACCAGAGGCAGGGACAGGGACAGACGGACGGTGGCCAGAGGGGAGGGGAGGGGGATGAAAGGAGGAGGAAGGGGGGCACTGGACACAGGACCTGCACGAGTGACCCAGAGTGGACAGCAGTGTGGGGACCGACTGCGGGAGCGGGGGTGGCACGGGTGGAGGAGGCAAAGGGGGCACAACTGGGGCAGCTGCAACAGAACAGCAACAAAAATCTTAAAACTAAAACTAAATAGGAGTAAACATGGGAAAGACGGGACTTCAGTAGACGGAGGAAACCGTAGGGGCCGCTTGCCCAGGGGCCCCGAGACCTAGCGGGCGCCCGGCTGTGCGCTCCCTCGGGTGGGCGCCCCCTGGCGGCCGGGCCCTCTCGCCTGCCCGAGCGTCCCGCGCCGTCGCTGGGTTTCGCACAGCTCTCCTTCTGCGTCCTGCTGCGTGTCCGGGCCGCAGGCAGACTGGGACCTGGAAAAAGCCGCTGAGCGCCCAGCCAGGTGGCCCCGAGCCCAGACACCACCCTGGGTCCCCTGGCCCCTCCCCGAGGCGGCCCACCTGCACCTCTCCCCCGGCCTCCCCGTTCCTGAGTCTCTCACGCGTGTCCTCAGGACACACACCGGCCGTGGGACACCCCACCCTCAGCCGCAGCTGGCTCGGCCCCGGGCTGCCTCCCATGTGGCTGTCGCCCCCTTTTTGGTAAAAACAGCCCCCGGTGTCAGCACTGTGAGAGCTGGTCTCTGGGGCTTCCCAGGGCCCCTCTGACGCCGCACCCCAAATTCCTCTCCCCTCCACTGGGCCTGTCCCTGCAGCAGGGAGAGGCTAATGGAGTAAATAGCCTAAGGGACACGCCTCCCGCTCTGGTCCCAGTGGCGCCCCCAGGCCCCGTCCTTCCAGCGTCCTCTCAGCCATCCCTCCTCATCACTCCCACCCCAAGGACTCGATGTTGGTGCCACCATCATCACCAGCGGTGCCCTCTGACACTCTGAGCGGGACAGGGCAGCAGCCAGAACCAGGACCACGGCTAGTGGGCAGCGCCGAGCCCGTGGACGGGGGCGGGGCTCCTTCCTCCCGCACACCCGACCTCTGTGCGCTCTGACGCGGCACCGCGACCTCACAGGGCACGCGGCAGCGCCGTGGCACCCAGGGACGCTCGTCCGTCTGGGCCGTGTGCTCCAGCAATGCTGCCGTGCGGTGGTCTGGACGCGCACCGTCCGGACAGGATGGTGGTCTGGATGTGCACCATCCGGACAGGACGGCGAGGACCACGTCCCTGAGCCTCCGGGTCGCCCGTCTCTCACGCGGTCCCCACACCCGGTTCTCATGAAGCGGTTTCTAGCGTGAGTTCTGCAGACGGTCTGACGCTCCTGGTCAGGGGTGGGGATTGTTCCAGAAGCTGTTGCAATTGCCCGCAGTTGTGGAGAGCCCCAAGCTTCTTCCCCCTGGGCTCCTGTCGCAATTCCTGTCCCGAGTTCTGGCACGAGACGCGGGCTCCCGGCGGAGGTGGTGGCTCCAGCGGGTGTAGACGTGAGCACGCGCCCCCTGACCCCACGACTCCTGGGCCCTTCGGAGCCTTTGCCCCACTCGGCTCCTCTCAGACGCTCCGGGGCTGGGAGCCCCTCGATATTGCCCGTCTCCCCGCTTGTCATCCCGCGGCCTCGTCTCGGCTTCCCCTGCGCCCTGTACCACCCCACCTGCGCCCAGCGCTGTGGGCACAGGGGCGGCTTGCCAACAGAACGTGTCCCCACTCGACTTCTGCACGAGAGCGAGGTGGCAGCGGGTCTGGCCGCCTGCTCTGCCCCCATGCCACCGAGCCCTCTGGGCGCAGACCGGGATCAATTAGAAGCCGTGATCGAAGCTGAGCATAATCAATGATGTCGTCGGAGCGATTTGGGTTTTAATTACACTCCAGTCACCTCACATGCCCGAGGCACGTGGAGGACCCAACCCCAGGCCCCCCGTCACCTTTCCGAGGAAGCCTGGGTGCTGGAGCCCGCCCCTCGCCCACCCGTGAGGAAACAACGTGGGCTCAGGTGGCCTGGCTGTGTTGCCCTTGGCGAGGCGAGGCCCACGGGGGCCGTAGACAACTGTCCCTTGTCACCTGTGGATGTGAGGGTGAGGCTGGTACGGGGCACCAAAGTCTCCGTCTGGCGGAAGCTTCGTCTGCGCTCTGGCAAAAGAAACTCCGGGTGGGCGTCCAGGCCCTGGGCAGTGTCTTGTCCATGAAATGAGCCCCGAGTGGCAGGACTCGCACCCTCTCGGGTCCCCCGTCCGCTGCTGGTGGTGTCCCGCTCCCAGCTGGGGCTCCTTCTGCCTCGGAGCCGTGTGAGGGCCCTCAGGGAGCGGCCGGGACCGTTGTGGTCTGCCCTCATCCCGGACCTGCCTGCCCGCCTGGATGTGCGCTGGCCTCCTGCTGGCTCCTGACCACCCCCACCCCCTGCGGCCTTGACGCCCAGAACCTGCACTCCAGTGACAGCTCTTTGGGGGAGCTGTCGTCCGGGTTCTCGGGGGTGTGGCCTCTCCCTGGGCTCCAGTGCCGAGTGAGTGACCTGCCTCTGTTTCCCCAGGGCCGGCTCCCGAGGACGGAAGTGGAAGTCCTCGTCCCCAAGTCCTCGTCCTCTGAACACACGGCGTCGGGCTGCTTAGAGGCACAGCCGCTGCCAGCCCATGAGGCGCCCGCACTGCAGGGCCCTGGGGACCGTCTTCCAGCGGTCACTCCAGGTCCTTGGTGCTGGGGGCGGCCGCCCAGGCAAAGGCGCGGCGCGTTCACAGCGGTGTCCCCGCACACGCTGCCGTCCGGGACCGTGCCTTCCAAGCGGAGGCTCAGCCTGGGCTCGGACCCCGTCGTGTTTGCTGACTCGGCGTGTGCGGGAGAGACCTTCGTAAACGGTGACTGCCAGTTTGGTTGCCCTTCGTGCATCCCAATAGATCACAGGCACCGAGCGACAGGTCCATCGACCGGCGAGACGTGGGCTCGTCGCCCGGTCTGGGCGCTCGCGGCCCCGCGCCGGCAGCGTCTGGATCCCCGAGCGGCTCTCGGGAGGTGGCGTCTGGCCCTGGATGCCCTGCACGGGGAGCCAGGCCCCCGTGTCGCGGGCCATCGGCTGCAGGGACAGAAACACGAACGTCCCCGCCCAGAGGTGCCATCAGAGAGACGCAAATTAAAATTTGATCTTTTTAAAAAAAAAGTTTGATATACTCATTGCAAAGGGCATTGCATGCCTTTGCTCATTTGAAAGAAAACAAGAATAAGGTTAGGGTTTATCTTTATTTGGGGGCTCAAAACCATATTTGAAAGGGAGTACTCCGTTTGCCGGGACGTAGGTCCTGGAGAGCGTGTTGAGTGTGTACGTGTGTGTGTGTGTGCGTGCCTGTGCATGCACGGGCGTCTGTGCGTCTGTGTCCCCACTTTTTAACCGTCAGCAGAAGGAGCAGGACGCCCAGCGAGGCGCCTGGTGCGGCGTGGGGGAGGCTGCTGACCTTCGCTCATGAATGACTTCGGCCCGTGATTCCAGCCGAAGGGTGCTACCCTTCCCCACTTTGCACAGGGATTTTTAAATAGATGAAATGAATTTTTCAAAACCTTTTAATAGCTGTACGTCAGTCTAGGCTTTCAATTCATGTGCCTGTCTTCTCCCCTTGTGCTTACCGTATCTGCGTATTCCCCCCAGATCCCACACAACGTCTTCTGAGCAAATTGCTTATCTTCCAGCAGGACACCGCTCGAGCCTTCGGCGCCCAGGACCCGGGCAAAGGCCTCCGGGAAGACCCGGAGGAAGTGCGTGAGCGCCGGGGTCCAGGCGGCGCAGGCCCAGGCCGCAGAGCCGGGGACTTGCGGACTCCAGCCCTGCACACCCGGCCACAGACAGTAGAGGATGCCAACCACCTTCTGCAAGGAGCAGCTGCTTTGCGTTTGGAGGTTAAAGCTGAAGGCAGACTGTCCCTGAGGATAGGTCTAGAGCAGGGTGTCAAACTTGTTTTCACCGGGGGCCACATCAGCCTCGTGGACGCCTTCAAAGGGCCAACATGATTTTAGGACTGTATTGATGTAACTGCTCCGTAACTGTTAAGGAGCTGAAATACATTCGGCCCTTTGAAGGCAACCTTGAGGCTGATACAGCCCCGTTGAAAACCAGTTCGACACCCTGGCCTGTAGGGGCATGAGGGCTCCCGTGGGCCCTCGAGGAGACGAGCAGGCCACAGAGCGATCAGGGCCTGCCGACCACACGAGGCAGAAGCCCCGTGGGCCACGGCGCTGCCCTTTGCAAGTCGCCCACGGAGACCAGTCCCGCAGCCCGGTACCCGGCTGTTGGCCGCCGCTGTTGGCCCCGACCGGCGAGGCCCGTGAGATTCATGGGGCTCACAGGGGCCGGGCTGGTCCCCCGGCTCCTTCGCTGGGGTCGGCAGCTCTGGTCGGGGGGGCCTGACTTAGAGGGAGGGTGGGGGGAGTGGAGGGCAGGCAGAGGGAGGGACAGGCCAGTGAGTGCACAGTGGCCCAGGAGCCGCCTGTCCCAGGAGACCCCGAGCGGGAAGGGCTGTGTGACAGGCAGGTCAGCAGCCTGCAAACCCTTCGCTGAGATGCTGAGACTGTCCCGAAGGCACGGAGCATCTTTCCTCGGGGGACACGGCCGCTCCCGTCACCAGGGACACGTTTTATTCTTTAAAGTTACTTACAATTTCATGAAGACTGTTTGACTTTACTTTTATTGTCGACACTGTTGCTGATGTCCCCGAGTCCCCCCTTTGCTCACCTCCACCCGGCCCCAGTCCCGTCCCTCTGCTGTCCCCACACGGTTGTCCGTGTCCGTGGGTCTGGCATACACGCCCTGTGGCTAGTCCCTGCCCCTTCTGCCATCCTGTCCCCTCCCTCCCCGCTCCAACAGCGGCCAGTCTGTGCCCGTGTCCACGCCTCTGCTTCTGGTTTCTTCGTCAGTTTGTTCCTTCCCTGAGACCCCACATGTGGGACGGCATGGCGTCTGCCTTGCTCGGCCGGCTCACGGAGGGAGACGTTTTAAATGAAAACATCGCGTAACTTCTCGGGACACGTCTGTGGATGAACGCAGCGGCAGCACAAACGTCCCTGTTTAGGGATCCGGGTGCACTGTGGCTTTCGGTAAAACGCCCCCTTCCCAGAGACCGTGGTCATGAACACCGGCTTGGGGTCAGCCGCTCTGTGCCCAGCGGGGCCGCCCCAGACGGGGGCAGGCAGGTCCCCAGGGACCTCGGTGGAACAGAGGCTCGGGCCCCTCGAAGGCACAGCAGTCTCAGGCGCTGGGCGGGCGGACGTGGGCATGAGCCCTCAGGGAAGAGAAGCGACCCAGGGATCCAGTGGCGGGTGGCGGGGAGGGGCACAACTGCAATCATCACGCACACAGGGGGCTGTGAGGGTCAGGAACCAGTCCCCAAGGGCAGGCTGGGGCAGGGCGGGGCCTGGCTGAGGTCTCTGTCTCTGGCTGGGAGAGGGGACTGCTTGGTTGAGGGGGCAGAGGTGCAGACGGAACAGCATGTGCCAAGGGCCTGTGGCGGCCAAGGGTGCGGAGGGGGCAGCACGTGTCAGCGGTGCTGGGGGGCTGGGGGTGGGGCTGCCCAGGCGGTGAGAAAGCAGGGGTGGGAGCCCCCCATCTGCGTTCTGCGTGAATGAAGACGCTGACCCAGTGCCTGGATCAGCTCTCGGACGGGAACACCAGACACAGCAGCCGTTTGGAAGTAGTTCTGCTTTCGCGATCACACGCGGTGACCCAGTGGAGGGTCATCAAAACGCAGAGGAATTCCATCATTTAAAACCCCTGCATCTGGGCCGCTCCCGTGGATAGGAGAGCTTGTTTAAAATACCCAACCTTGGTGGTACAAAGGACGAGTGTCCGGTAATTACAAGATCATAGTCAGCCGGTGTGGGGTGCTTTCACATTTTTATTGTGGTGACACGGCCTCTCCGTGTGTGGTGGCTTGGGGACGTGCTCATCAGAGACCGGGGGAAGACCTTTCTCTGTCCCTCAGGATTCAGCAGGCTGCCCGGTGGGTGTTGCAGGGCGAGGCTCGCTGGCACACAACATCCCGACTCAGAAGGTCCCCTCCCAGGCGCTGGGGGCTGCTGGAGACCTGGGTCCCAGGACGCGCTTTTCAGGATACAAAGAGAAGCAATGTCGGCCATGTGAACATTGTCCCCGCCCCTCAAGGCCCCCGAAACCTTCTGTGATTCCTGAGGTGATAAAAGAAGAACAAAGCTGTAAACCACACTTCTTTCTACTTGAACAGCTTGAAGAGGTTTGGATTTTAGGCTCTGCACCTGGAGCCGGCTGAGAGTGGGCTACCCCAGAACTGCCCGGTCCCTGAGCTTGCCCGGCGTCGGAGGCCGGCTGTCCCCACGGAAAAGCCTGGCCCATATCGGAGGGTCACCCCTGCCGAAGGGATGAAGCCGTGAGCTGTGCCCCCGCTCCTGGGGCCTGGGAAGAGGGTCTCTTGTCCTAAAGGAGAGAGTGGGGGCCTCACAGCGCCCCCACTGACCCACCCAAACCCCGCGTGCTCCCAGCAGAGTGCGGTGCAGACCAAGGAGAGGCTGGCCCAAGGCGCGTGCGCAGGTGAAGACTCTAAGTGATGATCTCTTCCAGGCCAAAGACACTGAAAGGCTAAATTTCTGGGACTGATTTAAAATTTTAGTCTACGCTCTCAGGTTATTACTGGGTGAGTTGGAATTCAAAATTTTGTTCTTAACAATGACTATTTAAAATTATTAAAGTGTCAATTCTCCCATTATTACTCTATAATTTAATGTCATTTCTATTAAAACATTAATAGTACTTTTTTGAGGAACACCGTTACTGAGTCTAAGACTTGTCTGGAGAGATAAAAGAGAAAACTGAAAATTCACGATGCAGGAACCGGCTGCGGCCCTTCTCCCAGCGTGTGATTAGCGGGAGAGTAAGGGGCAGCCCTGTGGCGGGCGAGGGCGGGGTTCCGGCACCGAGGGGGTCGGGTCGTTCAGCAGAGTCAGGGCACAGCCCCATCCCCATCTGCGAAAAAGGGGCGGGACTTGGCTGGGCTCTGCGTCACATGACCCCATGGGCTCCACCTGCTCCGCGTGGGAGAAGCACCGGGCGTCACAAGTGAAGCGAGGACTGGCTGAGGCAGGTTGGACCCTGATGCGGGAGGGGCTGAGCCCCAGGCGGTGCGGCGGCGGGCGGGGGGCGCCTAGGACGGCAGCCCGACAGGCTCCGGGGCGCTGAGAGCGGGTGGGGGCCACTCTCCGTGCAGTAAAGCGGACGAGCCTGTCTGCCCACCAGCCGGGGTGTGGGTGCGGGCAGGCGCTGGGGGCAGGGGCTGGCTTTGGAGCCAACAGTTCAGGGGGTGGGGGGGCCACTCGGGGCCAGGCAGGAGAGCAGCTGGGCCTCCGAAATGGATGGTGGTGTATGAGTGAACCGGGGGACCCCTGGAGAGCAGGGCTCGGTTCTCCTCGAGAGCTCTCCTTATCTTTAATCTTGGATAATGTAATGATGATGTGCCTTGGTGTGTTCCTCCTTGGGTCCAACTTCTTTGGGACTCTCTGAGCTTCCTGGACTTCCTGGAAGTCATTTCCTTTGCCAGATTGTGGAAGTTCTCCTTCATTATTTGTTCAGATAAGTTTTTGATTTCTTGCTCTTCTCCTTCTGGCACCCCTATGATTCGGATGTTGGAACATTTAAAGATGTCCTGGAGGTTCCTAAGCCTCTCCTCATTTTTGTTTGCATTCTTGTTTCTTCATTCTGTTTTGGTTGAATGTTTCTTTCTTCCTTCTGGTCCAAACTGTTGATTTGAGTCCCTGTTTCCTTCCCATCTCTGTTGGTTCCCCGTGCATTTTCCTTTATTTCACTTAGCATAGCCTTCAGTTTTTCATCTAATTTGCGAACATACTCAACCAATTCTGTGAGCATCCTGATTACCAGTGTTTTGAACTGTGCATCTGATAGGTTGGCTATCTCTTTGTTGTTTAGTTGTATTTTTTCTGGAGCTTTGATCTCTTTTTTCATTTGGGACTTTTTTTTTTTTCCTCCAAGCACCTGTTACATATAAGGGGTGGAGCCTTAGGTGTTCCCCAGGGCGGGGCACCCCATGTCACTGTGTTGTGACACTGTATGTGGGGGCGGGGCCAAGAGGGAACTGTGCCTCTTGCTTTGCTCTCTGCCGGATTTCAGTCACTTCCCCTGCTTCCCACCAGCAAAGTGGGCCCTTCTGGTGCTGATTCCCAGGTGGGTGGGTTCATGTACATTCTAGGACCCTGTGGGTCTCTCCAACGAACTCTCCTGTGAGTCTGGGAGTCTCTCCACCACCACAACCCCCACAGGTGTTTTCACTCAGAGGTTTGAGGCTTTATTCCCCGCTGGGACCCTGGGTTGTGGGTCTGTCTCGCTCCTGAGTTGTTCCTCCCGGTTCATCCGCACACGAATGTGGGGCTGCCCGCTCTGCCAGCTGCCGCCTCGCCCACCCTGGTCCTCCAGCCACTGCCTTGCCGGGAGTCCTCTCCGTCCCTCCTGCCGGTCTGGATGGATGTTTCCTCTTTAACTCCTTGGTGGTCGGACTTCCATACGGCTCGATTTTCTGTCAGTTCTGATTGTGTTTTGTTTTCAGGTTTGTTGCTGTCCTTCTTTCGGTTGTGCGAGGAGGCCCGGTGTGCCCACCTACGTCTCCCTCTTGGCCGGAAGTCCTCCAGGGTGGTCCCTAGATGAAGAAATTGGGTGTCACAGAAGTGCAGTCACTCGGGTGAGCCAAGCAGCTAATCTGGACCCCACCACAGCTGCATGGAGCTTCCAAACCCCAGATCCTGCCTCTGCTTCCTGCTGGGTTTTTTTTAAGACTTTGGTCTTTATTTTTCAAATGTCGCACTTACCCGGCAGAGCAGTGTGCTGTCGCTGGATGTTCTGCTTTTATCAAGGTTGCTGCGAGCCCGACAGAGGCCCTGGCCCACGTCACCCCAGATGTGAGTGAGGCGAGTTCTCACACAGCCACTTGCAGACGCGCACACGCGTGTGCCCACACCTGCACTGCGCACAGCAATGACCTGTCCTCCACGCACCACTGCAGGCACGTGATGACGCTCAGCTGGTGCCAAAGGGGAGAAGAAGGCTGTTCGGTGAATCGGTGACACCGGTCGCAGCCCTGGGTCCCGGGCGCTGTGCTGGGGAGAGCTCAGGCTGGGACCATCAGCTGGGGCGGTGGGGACGCCACGTAGGGGTGTCTGCCAGGGCTTCCTGTCGGGGGCCGCAATCCTGGGGCTCACG
Organism: Trachops cirrhosus; assembly: GCA_028533065.1. Taxonomy (NCBI): domain Eukaryota; kingdom Metazoa; phylum Chordata; class Mammalia; order Chiroptera; family Phyllostomidae; genus Trachops; species Trachops cirrhosus. Next base: position 155,647,661 of record CM052542.1, on the reverse strand, counting down.
GTGAATTCTGCGCGTCACTGACAGGACGCAGGACGCCCGCGTGCGCTCCCCTCCCCCGGCTCGGTGGCCCTGCGGGCGGTTTGTGCCTTGTCTGCTGTGGGAATGCTGGCCCCCAGGGGGCGCCCATGCTCTGCACCAGGGCCCAGTCCTCTCCTCCTTCCCGACACGCAGAAGAGCCTCAGCCACGCCTGCAGCTCCGAGGCAGGGGCCGCAGGGCTAGTAGGGGTGGAGCTGCGACGTGGTGGTCGGTCACCACCAGACCAAGCACACCGTCGCCAGCGTGACACCCTGTGGCCGACGGAGGAGGCTGAGTGCCTTCACCTCTGACCCCCGGAGGGCTCCCAGAGCCGCGGCGCACTTCGCTGTGAAGTCCAGAGGCCCAGGGGATGCTCGTCGCTGCGGCGTGGCCTCCCCTGTGCGGGAGTTTACACCTGCCCGGAACACTCACACCTGTCCCTGTGAGCACCGCCCTCCCGTCGGTCCTCTCTCCCCCACCCCACCAGGCCCGCGTCTGCTCCTTGGGGCTCCTGCCGTCCCTGGGACCCAGCTCTCACCAGGCACTTTGTCACCCTCTGTCACAGCTGAGTGTGTGCGTGTCTGCCTCCTAAGGAGTGCATTGTGCCGGCCTTATTTATCATTATGGCCCCTGTGTGTGTTCAGGGATGTTTGGGGGCAAATGAATGAATGAAGCTTTGCAAGGGAGAAGAATTACATCATGCAAATAACTGCTCGCTGACTTGCCGTTTATGTGAATCAGGAATAGTTTATGTTGGGCTTCTTTTAAATGGGGCCCACACATTATGCGGCCGCTGGAGTTATTTTTAATTAAGCGGACACTTGCACTGCAGTCGCTTTTGGTTTAACCTTTCAGTGCCGCCCACTGTTTACGTGTGATTCCGCCTGTGGCTTTCTTTCCTGCAAGCGAGGGACCTTTCACCGGGAGATCTCCGCGTTTGCTCCAGAGGGGTCGGCTCGGACAGGTGAGCTCACACCTGTGTCCATGGCAGTTCTCCTCACAGGTACCGGGCCGGCTGGGTGGGCTGGGGTGCAGGCAGGTGGGGGTGCCTCTCACCTGGGCTGCACGTGACAGGTGGGCTGCAGGCAGCGTCCTGTGCAGGGTCTTGCTCTCACTTGTCAGCTGCTCTCTTACCCAGGTGTTCACTCCCTGAATCACTTGTCCACCTGCGTGGGGCCAGCGCCCGGGACCCGTGACAGACGAGGCCCAGCCCTTGTCGCCATAGAGCTTCGAGTCCCCTCCTGTGGACACCAGCGCTCAGCCCGCCTACCTGCAGCCCTGCTCCTCGGAGCACACATGTGTGCACAGAGGCACACACAAGCACACATGCACACAAACACACGTGCACACAGGCACACGTGCAGACACATGGGCACACACACACAGAAGTGCACATAGGTGTACATGCATGCACACACAGACCCACCTGAGTACAACATGCAGCTGTACACATGCAGGCACCCACGGACATGCAAGGTCACACTCATGCAGGAGCCGGTCATGCACACGTGCACAAACATATGTGCATGCACGCACACACGTGCATGGCTCAGGCCCAGGGCTCAGTGGGGTGGGCTGCCTGGCTCGGGTGCCCCTGGCGGCGGAGCACCCGCTGTGCTGCTCCTGGAGGCGGAGCCTGTGGCGGTTCCCGCGCTCACCTTCCCAGCAGCCACAGCGACCACGAGCTATTTTAAGTGCATGCAGGCGCGCTCTGTGACCGGGACACACGGACAGGTTTCCCTGCACCGACACGGTGATCAGCACTGAACGGAAGGATGTTATCTGCTTTGGGGAATTTGCCAAATGCTTTTCCTTCTCAGCTTCAAAAGGAGACGCCGCCAGCCTGCAGACCACGTGGGCGGATCGTCGCCTGCCTCCCAGGGGTGAAGGGCTGAGACAGAGCGGGCTGGCGGGCCTGCGAGTGTGCATGGAAACTCCCCTGCCCAGCCCTCCTGCCACTGCCCTCACGCCCTCGGGCGTGGACTTAATTACCAGCCAGTGAGAAGTCGGATGAGGCACTGGTCTTACCTCAAATTGGAGGTGCCTTTCATTTTACTTGTTCAAAGTTTTCCGGTGGGAATGGGCTCGAACAGCTTTATGATGAGACAGTAAATCGTGATTTTCATAGCAGAGGATGTGAAAAACTGAGGGGGACCCTTAAACTGGAGCCCACGACACACCAGGCTCTGGGCTCCTGCCCTGTCTCCGTTCTTCCCCCAAACCACAAATAATTGGTGACGAGGACAGAGGGGGCGTCACGAGGGCGTGGCGGCAGCTGAGCACATTGTCCCGAGGGCCTGCCTTGTGTCCCCTGGCACCCACTGCAGCTGGGACAAGGTGAGGGGCTGGTGCAGTCCGAGACCCTCAGAGTTAAGTGCCGAGCTCCAGCTACGGAGGCCGGGGGAGCCCCTCACCTCCCCCCTCGGGGCGAACGGGTCTCCCTGAGCCGACGTGTGTGGTGGGAGCCTGAAAGCCAGCGGGCGTCTCCCGTGAATGTGGGGAAGGAAAGCACCGTGCTGAGTAGACACATTTCCCTGGCAAATCCGCCCTAATTGATTTTTAAAGCTCCTGGAGAAATGGGATCTCTCCTGTGTGTCTCTGTTGTTAACATACAGTCTCGGGCAAGCACATTCTGATCCTGCCTGCTTACACTTCTCTGCGGTGACGATTTGGTTGGGTTCTTTTGCCAGGATGTGCCGTTGTATCTCTCCACCCAAAGCTTTGCTTGCCAGCGGCGGGCCCCCCGGAGCGGAGCTGAGGTGGGACCTAGGCCTTCTCTGCGCAATGAGTGGCTTCCAGCCCCCGACAGCTAATCGCCGGCGAGGACAGCTCTGCGCTCCTGCAGTCTCTCACAAAATGAAGGGTGCGGCCTGTCCGGACCTTGGAGAGTCTCCCGGGAACTGAGACCTGGAATGATCCAGTCGGTCTCGAGAGGAGTCAGGATTCCACGTCGAACCCTGTGACTGCTGCCCGGGGGGACTGGGGGTGATTCCGGGCTGTCCCCTTATCGAGATGTGGGCAGCGGTGGCTTCTCTAACGGCGCATGTGTGACACAGTGTGACAGCACTGTCATCTTGGGTCACCGCCATCTGTGCAGGGGGCAGCACCCCGCAGAGAGCGAGCCTGTGCTCAGGTCCCGGGGACCCTCGTGGCACAGACAGGGCCTGCCTCCCGCACCGGGTGTCCCCGTTGGGTGAGCACCAAGTCAGGGCACACACAACCGACCTCATGGATATGGGGGTGAAGGGTGAAAGAGCAGCATCTTCCCGGTGGGAGATGTCCCCCCGTGTTTTTGCTGGACTCCCGTGTCCTTAGGAAGCGCCTGCTGCAGGAGCATAAGCCCCGTGCTGCTGCGTTAACCGTCTTGGTCCAAATTTTTACCGGTGCCCGGTAATTCCAGTGCCAGCGGGTTTGTGGGGCTGGTTTCCAGTGTTTGGGATCCTGTTATCAGTCTCCCTGGGACCCCATGTCCTCTCTCTCCACCTTTGTCAAATTCCCATTTGTCAAAACCTGGTGCCGGGCGGGGGATGGTGTACACAGTAGCCCACAGGGGAGGGGACATCACACCCGGGAACTCGGGGCTCACGGCATTTCCTGTCCCGAGCCAGTCGTTCTGGGGTGGGGGCGCTCAGTCATTCTGGGCTGGGGGCACCCCACCTGGAGGGAACTGGTCCCCGAGTGAACGTGAATGTCTCCGGTGGTGGTGGTGATGCGCGTCATGCGGGGCTTGAGCTCCAGGTGGAACCGGAGTGGGTGAGTTGCGGCCTGGCCTGTCATTCTGCAGAGAGGTCTGTGACGGGGGACAGGCCCATCAGGCCACTGGCTGCAGCCGGTCAGAGCCCACTCCTGCTGGCTGTCACTCGCAATTCTGTTCTGAGTCCCTTCTGAGGGATGGGCTGCCGTTCCTGACGCCAAGCTGCGAGCGGCCATGGGCGGAGATAAGCGGTTAGGCAGGAGGACGGTGGCCCGCTGCGTGGCAGAGGGCCAGGAGGGGCTCTGGGAGGAGCCTCAGTAAAGGGGTCCCTCACTGCGCCCCGCTTCCCGGCACTGCCAGCTTCGACTTTCATAGGGTGACGTTGAAAAGAACACCCCATGTCTCCAAAAACTCAGAAAACGAAATCTCTTCAGATATTCCCTGCCATGAAAATGGGTCCCAACGTTAGGCGAAAGGTTCCGGTTCCCACGCTCCCTGGATCTCCCTGCGCCGTGAAGCCCCGGATCGTCTCCTGCCCGGCCCGGGACACGAGCCCGTGAGGAGCGAGTCCCTGGGCCGACAGCCCCTTCGACTTCTGCGGTGCGAGGTGGTGGGGTGGCAGGAGGAAGCTGCGGCCCAAACTTCGGGCTGAGCTGGGCTGCAGTGCAAAAAGCTGGCGAGGCAGCTCGGGGGCGGAGCCAGGTCCCATCCTGAGCTTGGCGCTGTCCCCGGTGCTGAAGACGCAGCCGGGAAGGGAAGACAGTCAAACGCTGCCTTCCGGAAGGGGCCTGAAGGAGTCCCGCCAAAAGCAGCCAAGCCTGGCCCAGGTCACAGAGTCGTAGGCTAACCTGTGACTCCTGGGGGACGCCAGGTGCGGGGTGTCCGAGGACAGAGGACCCAACGACAGCAAAGCCCCCGTCCTCCTAGATCGCGCGGGTTCTCTTCCCGGGCCTAGACCCCGGCAGTGGGCAGCAACGACGGGAAGCTGTGACCCACGGATGGCAGGAGCTCCGGGGCAAACCGAGCAGATGGGCAGGGGCTGAGCGCTGGTCCCCTGTGCACCGCAAGGGTGCGCCCCGGGGGAGCCAGTGCCTGGTGACACGGCCCCGCGTGCAGCTGGACTGGCGCAAGGGGGTGTGCCGGGGGAGGGCCGAGGGCCGGCCGGTGTGAAGGCCTTGGCTTCACCCTCAGCCAGACAGGCGGCACCGCTCCGTGAGGCCCAGGGGTCCCCGACGGCGGGTGGCCACGCTGCCACCCGGGCCCCAGGGTGCGCAGGCGCGTAGGGGAAAGGTGGCCCTGCAGCCCGCACTGCCCACCTCGCTCTCCTGCGTCTGGGGAGAGCTGCTGCCTGCAGAGTCGGCGAGGTTTTGCCAGGAGAGCCTTCCCTTCCAGCAAGGACAACAGCAGCGTGATTTACGGCCAATACAGAGTCTCACGTTTGCAAAGAAACGCTCCTCACGGCCGCCCAGAGTGCCCCGCGGCGGAGCGCAGCGTGGGAGAGGCTTCCCAGACGGCGCTGAGTCCTCCTGCTGCCGTCTCACCTCCGGGCGTGGTGCGGCCCCTACAGCGAGAACGGGACGGGTCACCATTCAGCCGCGTGCTGGCTGAGGGCTGGGGGAGAGCCGGGGAGAGCCGGGGAGAGCCGGGGAGAACCGAGGAGAACCGGGGAGAGCCGGGGAGAGCCGGGGAGAGCCGGGGAGAACCGAGGAGAACCGGGGAGAGCCGGGGAGAACCGGGGAGAGCCGGGGAGAACCGGGGAGAACCGGGGAGAGCCGGCGGAGGAAAGAACAGCCGCGGCGCCCGCGGAGGGACGGCGCGCAGGGCGGCGCACCGCGGTGACGCCATTGATCCTGGGGATAAAGGCTGAGTGCGCGGGCTCCCCGCGAGGGGACCTGCGTCGCTTATTCTGAAACTAGACTGACTTCCCCCAACCAGCGCCAAACGGGGGTCTTCCTGCGGCTGTGGCCCCGGGCACCTGGCCCAGTGCCACCCGCACCGCGTGTTTACTCCGAGTGTTCACGCGCGTCCCTGTGTCCCGTGGCCGCCTAGGCCTAAAGTCCCCGCCACTCTGGGTGTAACAGGGGTGTTTCCAAGGGGACGGGGACTCGGAGCACCCACATTGTCTCACCGGGGGACTTCCAATGCAGACTCTGCCGCCCAAAATCTAGGGGGCCAGGAATGTGCATCCCAGAGACTGAGGTGATGGGCCGAGGACACCCTGTGACAACGCTGCCTCGGAGGGGGTGAGGGGACAGTCTCCTCGGTGTCCCCTTCCGAGAAGTCCAAGTGCTGCCTCCTAGCAGGAGCGCCAAGGCGGGGGCTGGGCTCTGAGCATCCGCAGGAAGAGCCGGGCTGCTGAGGGCTGGGGGGGCCACGATGACAGTCCTCTCCGGTGGACCAGAGGCCACAGTGAAGATGGGGGATGGGCGGCCATGCCCTGGAGGCTGGGGGTGGGGAGATGACGGGCTGGCTGTGTGGGGAGGGAGGGGGAGGGGGGCAGAGGGAAGGGCAGGAGGAGGTCAGTTCACTGCCCTCACAGCCAGCCCTCCAAGCCCCTGCGTGGACGTCGGTGCCCTAAGATTCTAACCTGCCCCGCGGCGGGCGGTCCAGCTGGTGTTCAGCGAGCAGCTGTTGAGTGGACCGGTTCCAGTTCAGATTGTTCAGCAAATATGTATTAATTGGCTTTTCTCTGCATAGCTCAGCACCTGCTGCCGGCCCGTGAGGGCAGACACCCCCACCTCGGTGCTGCCTGGCGTCCCTGCGCCTGGTGCCCGCAGTGCCCCCCGGGCTCCCTCGGTGCGAGGAGACCCGGCCTTGCCAGCAGGCTCCGCCATCCTGTCTGGACGGCTGGTGGGACCCCGGCGACGCTCCTTCAGGAGGTCCCGACACGGGGGGCCACGCCGAGGGCTGTCTCCGGGCACGGTGCTCGTCCCGAGTGGGCCTGTCTGCTCGGGGCATCTCTGGACCCCAAAATTACTAGACAGTGACAGTGGAGCCGAAGCACAGGGAGCACCCCAAGTGCAGGACACGCACCCAGCCTGGGTGCCGCAGGACTCTGCGGTGTGGGGAGTCCTGTCGGCGTGCTACACGCTGAGCATCCGTGTGCATCCCTCTCTGTGTGCCCCGAATCACGCATTCACACACATGCCAAGTCTGTTTCCCAGTGACCCTACAGAGCAGGCCATCCGTCTGCCGGGGGTGGACCGGGCCAAGAGGGTCGCAGGGAGCGTCTCCCGGTGATGACAGAGGCCGTACCCCGGGAACAAGCTGGAGGACAGACACCGAGTCCCCTCGCAGAGCCAGGCTGTGGGGAGGGGCCTTCATGGGGGCCTGAGGGTGCGGTCCTCCCAGAACAGCAGGGGGCGCAGAGGAGCGTCCCACCCAGGGCTCCTGCCCCCCTGCAGAGGCTCCTCTCAGGACGCAGCTCTGGCACCCGAGGCTCCGCTGCCCCCTCGGAGACCCCCTCCTCGGCCTGGGGCACCCGTCCATCCCACGCTTCCATCTTCTTGTCCTCCTCCCCGCTCCCCGCAAGGGCCTGCTACCCCCACAGCTCCTCTTGCGGAAAACGGAGGTTTGGCGGCCACGTGCCCAGGCTGGGCCTTCTGGTCCATGTGTCCATGGGGGTCAGGGCAGCGGCTGTGTGTCCCAGCAGCCCGGGATCACAGACACAGTGGCTCCCCACCCCAGCACCCGACCCCATCAGACCCAGCCCGCCCTGCAGGCGGGAAGGACAGAGTCCGTGTGGGGGCCACCATGCCACCAGAAGAGAATGCTACATTGACAGGTGGTGACAGGCTTCTGACACTGCCTGGGTCATCGCCCCCCACCCCCCGCCCTGCCTGGTGGAGTCCTCCCAAGCTGACTCCAGAGCAGCCGGACGGGCTCCGTGACAAGCAGACCGGATGGGAGCCTAGGCCTGGGAAGGTCTTGTGGACTGGGCGTCCCAGTCTGTCCCTCTCTGGGGCCAGAGCAGCGGGTCCCCGCTGCCTGTGGGGCAAGTAAGCCCACACGAGCACAGAAGCAGGGCCACCTGTGGGGCTGTGAGCTGGAGAGTGTCTGTGGTTTTGAGCCACCGAGGGTGGAGGTGGCTCGTCAGAGCAGGGATGCGCTGGCAGAAGGTTACTGAGACCCAGGGCGACCAAATGGCAGCTGCAGACACCGGCCCAAGAGGGCGTCTCCCACCAGGACAGGAGAGCTGGGAGGGCAGAGACCTGTGGGCAGGGACCTACATCGTCCACCCGGGCCCAGGACCAGGACAAAGCTCCAGGGACACAGCTAGAGAGACAGGCAGCCACCTCCGAGCTGTTTCTGCTGTAAACACAGGGGTGGGGGCGTGGACCAGAAACAGAGTGGTCGCCTGAGGGCTCGGCGGGGGAAGCCCGGTCCAGGGTGAATGCCCTCCCCAACGAGCACTCCCAGGGGGGCCAGCCCACTCCACCTTCCCGAGACGGAGCGTCTATCTCTGTGCAAACGCAGCCTCGGGGTCCGGCCCGCTTCCACGGCGCGGCAATACAATAATCACACTGAAAAGATAAAATGATGTATGTGGACGGTGATGAACCTGCGGAGCACGGGATTGGTGGAATTAAATTAAACAAAAGTCTGAACCGGGAACAGGCACCGGCCCCCATTATCTGGGCTGCAGAAAAATTTGTTTCTGTAAACATTTTTTAAAAAGATTTCATCCCGTTATTCCTGGATCTCGATTACTCTTGAAAATGAGACAAGCTGGCAATTTAAAACAGCTTTCTTTTAACTATTCAGTGCCAAAGAGAAACATTAAAATGACTCTTTTATTGAGCGAACTTTCCCGGTGCTCTTGACCTTGCGGGAACCCAGGCCCTGCAGGCGACTCTGCTCACTGTGAGGTCTGAGGTGCCGCGTCCCTCTCATGCGGTGACGTTTACCAGCGCTTCCCGGAGCCGAGAAGAACACCACGTTGATCTTGCTTCCCTATAGTCTAGAGAAAGAGTAAGTGACCATTTCTTGTCGAGGGGGCCCAAAGCCGAGTCCCCAACCCTGTGACCCTCTCCCCACGTGTGGCTCCATTGGGAAGAGCGGCAGGGGAGAGGGTGGGTCCCCGCCGAGATGAGACGGGGCCACGGAGCATCATGTCCCAGTGCCCGGGGAGGACGAGCACCCTCTTCTTTTCAAGTAGGGTTGTTGAGCTGCCCAGGATGGATGCTCAGGACTTTGGACGGCGGGGCCTGAGCCGTAGACACAGCTCTGCAAGGCCAAGGAGGCCGGCGGTGTGGGCAGCTCGTCTGGCCCCAGTCACCCGCCCACTGTCGGCCAGGTCACCGACTGCGGCTCTGCTGGGGAGTGTGATGGAGTCCCGGCTGCGGGCTGCCCCTCGGACGCAGCCTGACCTGCCCTGCAGGTCCCCGTCCAACTGCGTTTTCTGCTCAGGGAATGGCTGGGCCCGAATTTCTGCCTCCGCCCCTGCCTAGGGCCAGTCCTCCCACTTGGCCTCAGGTTTGCCAGAACATTGGCCAGTTTCTCCAGTTCCTCCTTGGGTGAAGGACCAAGTGTCCCTGCCTCAGACCTGTGAGCACTGAGGGAGAGCCTCCCTGTCATCAGAGTAGCAGCACAAATCCACCCATCCATCCACCCACCCACCCATCCACCCACCCACCCATCCACTCATCCATCCACCCACCCACCCATCCACCCACCCACCCATCCACTCATCCATCCATCCATCCATCCA